>VMDR010010223.1:0-31318 GCA_007922815.1 Macrotus californicus | reverse complement strand
TACCAGGCCTTAGGGCTTATGTCCAATAGTATTTACTCCAGCATTGTTCATGGAAGCCAAAATAAAAACAAATGAATGACCTTTAAAAGAAAAATAATAATAATAAACAAACAAACAAACAAATAAAAGCTAGGCTGGGTAAAAAAGAAGCATATTAAAGCATCTCCTTTCAGTGCTTTAAAAAAAAGACTCTGAGGCTAAATGGGGTTCAAATCCTGGTTCCGCCATTTTTTAGCTGGGTAGAATACCTGTTTTCTTATTTGTAACATGGGAACAATCATAGCATCTACCTCCTTGGAGTGTTGTGAGGATGAAAAAAGTTATCATACCAAACAACACAGAACAGTGCCTGGCACATAGTAAATCCTCAATAAATGTCAGCTGTTCTCCCTGTCCAGCTTCACTTCCCAGACATTGCGTACCTTGTATCACTCATCTTTGATCATTGCAACTGCTTTCTAACAGGCCTTCCTGATTTCTCTAAGCCTTTCCAATGTTGCCAGCAGGGATATTTCTAAAACACAAATGTGATCACTTTCTTACTTAAACTCCCTCACTCCAATCTGTCACCCACCAAATAAGGCGCTTAAATAGACATGATCAATGTATACTGCAAAATTCTTGATCTGCCGTGTTTCCCAAAATATACAATGTGTTTCATGCCTCCTTGTCTTTGCATATTATGTTCGTTTGGCCTGAAATGGTCTCACCTGTATCTGATTAGCTCATAGTTTCAAAGCTCAATTCACATACTGCCTACCTGCCTCATTTTAGTTCAGAGGTAAACCTCTCTCCTTTAAACCAACAGCATGTTGAACACATGTCACCTTTTGGACAAATCTCATGGTACTACATCAACTGTTTCCCTCATTTTGTTCTCCCTCTGTGCTCAAACCTCCTTGAGGGCAAGGCCTATATTTTCTCCACTACTCATCTCCAATTCTCAGTTCACAACCAGGCACCTTGTGTTATTCAAGGAGGCTTGTTAAATTGAGTGTAGATAAAGTCCTCAGCTGTGCTGAGTTAAGGAACAAACAAATAGAGAGGCTTGGAATTATGCTACTCTGATCAGAATGATTGTAATTTCCCTGCAGACTGGGAAAGCTGGCATATTAGCACGTAATTTATTAGACCCTGGCACAAGTTCATTTTTATAGACAGAACATCTATTTTAATAGTTACATACATAACCACAGTTTTCAATCTGCTCCTTCCCCTCAAGAGAAAATCATGGAAGGGATCAAGAAAGAATTAAAACTGGAGGGAGAAATAAGTCCCCTCTATTACTTTCTTAAAACATATCATGGAGAAAGTGTAGCCTCATTCATTATTTTTTTAAATGTAGTACACTCCCTTTGGAAATTCAGTTAGCACAATGGACAATTTAGCTGGATTTTTTTACCTTGTGTATCTTCTTCAAATTACCAGTCTGACCACTATCTCAGCACTGAGTTACCCAGTTGTTTCAGTTCTGTGAAGCTTCCTCCTGCAAAGCTCTTTATAGAAAAATTGCTGTGTGATCCAAGGAGCAATAAACCTTGGAGCCAGAAGGCTTTTGTGTTTGAATTCTGAATCTGGCACTTCCTAGCCTGAGAGCTTTCGAAAAGTGAATTCATATAGTATTAGTTTTCTCATCTAGCAAGTGGACAACAGTATAATTCATAGAGCAATTGAAATGACTAAATGAGGTGATGCTCATAACACAGCACAGCACCTGGTACTTAATAGATGCCCAATAAATAAGAAAAGTGGTGAGAGTGGGACTAGCATTTGAACCACCTCTTCATGTACTCCTTGGGTACAGGCACAACATTCAGTCTGGTCCTCTTAGCAAATGCTAAAGATAGTCTTAAAGAATGGTTTTCTTGGGAAAGCTTTAAGAGAGGGCATATTTATACTGGTATCTAAAAGAGGGGGAACATTGTTTTCACAGAAGGCAAAAGGAGACCTTTCTGGCTAGAAAACACAATATGTATGTGCTACCACGCTCCCAGCAACCATTCATTTCTTCCTTATTTTACTAATACACCTCTACTTCAATTTAACCGAACCTATGGCTGTCCAGCTAGAAGCTACTTCCACCCTTCTTTGTCACCAGGCATGATCACGTGAGTTAAGTTCTGGTCGACAGGATATGACAAGAAGTATTGTAGATCACGTCCTAAGATGACTTTGTTCTGCATGTCTTTCCTCTTTGTGAGAACTGGTATGATGATGTGGTAAAAGAGAGTCATCTTTGATCATGGAGACAATGGGGGATGATGAAGCAATAGGACAGAAGGAACTGTGTTCCTGATGACCTTGGGGAACTCAACTACCCTACCCATGTGGACAGCCCCACAGCTCCAATTTTACATGAAAAGGCAATGTATCTTCCTTCTTGTTAAGTCACTGCTGTTTGAGCTCTATTATTACAACCAAACCAATATCCTAACTAACCTGAGAATATATGTGGAGATAGAAAGGAGGCTATCATGTGTAGGAACAGAGAAGAGACTAATCTAAGTGGAAAAGTGGGTGAGTATCTGAGAGGAATAGATAAAGCAGAGATGACATTTCTCTTCTAGATTCCTGATAAAAGGGTAGAGATTCTGTGTTGAGGGTAAAATAAAGCCACCATATCCACAGGCCACCCAAAGAAATTGGATAAAATTAAAGACAATCCAGGAAAAAGAGCCAAGATGACACATTTTTCTCATTCCAATTCAACTCAGCATCAGCTTCACTCAGGACAGGAGGAGGACTCTAAGGACAGAGACCAATGCATCCTCACTGAACAGCAATTCACTTTCTATTATTGGACCATCTGCACAGAAGGGAAACCAGAATGAATAGATGCAGCCTGGTCCACACTGAAAAGCTGTCTGTGAGCCCTGACTTTCACTGACCATAATCACTTTCCCATTGTTCTAGTCCCATCTCCTGGGACCAGACAGAGCAAGTGGAATCCTTGCATAATCCTCACTTCAAATGACAATAGCTCCCATGTGTAAGGGTGGAGACTAATAACTCTTTTATCTGTTCTTCCTATTCACATATTTCTAATTCTGTCTGTGGAGACAGAATTCCCACCAAAGCTGAACAACCACGGGCAAACAAGATTACCTTTCTAGGCCCAGTTTCTTCATCTGAAAAAATCAAGATTGACTTTTCTAATCACAGGTTCTCAAAACATACACTTAGGGAGATGTGAATCTATAGAGTGGCAGGTATTAGAGTACAGGTAATGATGATGTCTGTGGGAAACTGAAAAGTACTTCCTCAACTTGAGGATATTAATGTAGAGATATGAGGGTTGTTGTTTTTTGCCTATTGTTAACTTGTTTTTTGGTTTTTGTCTTTAAAATGGTGTCAGCTATGTAAAACACAATTGAAAGCCAGATATAGACAAGTTTGTGATTTCTGGTCTGAGTGAGCTTAAGGCCCCTCTAGTCTTAAAATTCCAGCATACTTTTAAGCCAAAGGGAGCAGATGTACCCTTGTGCTGCATGTCTTCCCTTCACCCTTCCAGATTACCTTTTCATCCTTTTCCACCTTGCCCTGTACCTGGGAATCTAAATGTTAAGAACTGCATCAAGCTGAGCACCTTGACTTCTGACTTCTAGGTGGGATTGGCCAATGAGAGGCATAGCATGGGACAGGCAAGTGGAAAGGGGTAAAGGATGTTGTACCCCAGCTCCTTCCATATTGGTCTGCCAGTTGCAAGGCAGGGTCCTTATAGGAAGGGCAGAGTTCCTGTCTGCAGGCCCTTCCTATAGCTACATGTCTTAGTGGGTTCAGATAACCCACCCCCCTCCTTTCCTTTAAAGGCTTAGAAACAGAAATGGCTTTCCACTGATGATAGCCTTTGGATACTTTACCATTCCATTTTGGTTTTTCTTAACTCTTCTCACACCTCTGTAAATAGTCCCTTTTCTAAAGCCTCTTCAGATCCCCCTTCTGAGTGTACCATGTTCCCCGCCAGGACTCTGACCAATTCGCTATCAATCAGTCTTCTTCCTGAGGTACTGAGTGGAGTAGGGTTCAACCTAAAATGTCCAAATGTCTTGGTATTCAAAACCTAGTGTACAGGATTTAGTGTTGATTAGATACTTGTGGTGGTCATCTATTTTTCTGTCTTCCAGCACCCTCCCTTCCAGGAATAGTTGAGAACACCTTCTTCCTTGACCCAAAACATGTAGAAGTGCCAATCATGGTACCCCTTGCCCTGGTCATAGAATGGGCATGTGACCCAAGCCAGCACAAATTCTCTTGGGATTTTCTGAAATGAAACTAAGGGAAGAGGGCCCATTCCTTCTGGGCAGTAATGCTGGGAAGTGGCAGGTCTGGGAGCTGCAGTGACCATACTGCATCCTCAAGGAGAAAGTTGGGCTATGATGGGAGCCCAATGCAGGAAGAAGTAGAGAGTCCACATCGAACAAGGTTGGTTTGTGTTTGAAGACCAAATTGCTGTTGTCCTGAAAGCCCAACTACAAACCTACTTTCCTGCAATTCACTTCACTTCACGTTTTTTTTCCCTTAAATCCCTTTGAGTATAGTTTCTCTCTCAATTAATACACCCTTCATGGAGATAGAGTTCAGAGTTGATCTGACTCCAGTTGATCAGGGATGTGACTTCTTAGAGAAGAGTTCAGTTCTATGTGGTGAAGTGTCTGCTGGATCCTTGCTTTTGTGTAATGCTTTGTGGTTTATAAAATGTTTTCATGCCTACCATCTTGTTTTATCCTTCCAATAGGCCTGGGTGACAGACATGGCAGGGATCATTATTTCCTGTTAACTGAAATGATTCCTAGGGCTCAAAGAAGAAAAAGTGCCACTTGTAGTCTTTAACTTGGTGGGACCACACAAAGCCTTCCCTTAGAGAGGCACAATGACTGTTTGCATATACTATGTTCCCAAATAGGCACCACCTTATATCCACACCTTATTTTGCCTCTACCACTTCTACATTTGAAGATGTTGTTTATGCTCTCTACTTTAGGATATACAATCTGGTCCATACCTACCTCTAGCTTGAACTCTGGCACTCAGTGTTCCAGCTTTTAGCCTTTTTGATGTGCTGATTGTGTTGAGGTTTGTGGCTGGTCTTCTCCCTCCTGATTTAACTTCTCTTGCCTCACCTGAGCCATCTCTGTCTAAACTATTCCCATGAACAGGTCCATTGGCCATTACTTGTTATGAACTGGACTTGAGTCCCTGAAGTTCAGGCAGCTGAGGTCCCTGTTAGCCTGACTTTGTCCAGTTCTTTCCACAGTGCCTCCAATGAATGCAAATCAAGGCTATACCCCAGAGTAGAATAAGACCCCTCTATGCAGAAATTGGTACATTTAGATTTTCCCTAATGATAGTGCCTTTTTGCATACATGCTCTGTAATCGACAACTCTTAGGGTGGAATGGATTTTCTAGTCTCAATTTCAGTCACGATGTACAGTCTCATAAAAAAAATTGTGGAAGTTGGAACAATACAGTGTGCTCTTTACAAATGAGACAAAAGACTAAAATAGAGGATACAGCCCAAATTAGCAGAAGAGCAACTCCCACTGATGAGGAAATTATCCAACTGCAAATTACACACTGTGCTATTCCACAAGCTCCACTGAAGATTAAGGTATTGCATTAATCAAAATGAAGCAGGAAAAAGAAACTAGAAAAACATGCACCAAGGTGAAGGAAAAAGAATTATTAATCAGTATTTGCTATGTGCCTACTATGCATCAATCTATATCAGTCATATACATCCCATTTAAAAATGTACAAGGTCTGGTGGAGAGAGAAATGCCAGGAAGTTAAGGCGCTTGGCCATTGTCTAATTCAAGATTACTAGATGGGTCAGTTTGGCTTCAGGTGAATGTTATTGATGAGAAAAAAATCTATTATATTAAAGGAAGGAAATATATTGGTCTGATTACCACAGATAAAATGTAACAAAACAGGAGAACATTTATACATCACCAGGTGTATCTGTCAAGGTCCCAGCAAGAAAATGGTGAAACATTCAAATGAGAACAACTTAAAGACTACTATTAGAGGTGCAGGCAAGGGCAGGAAACCCTAATGGATGGGGCAGTAACCCAGATCTGATAATAGTGGAGGTTAATACATACAGCTGGAATGGAAGATTTGGGAGAAAGCCTTGTCAGAACCCTAAATGAGAGGGAGTTCTGTAGAGTAGTCCCCACTAAAGGATTAATAACATTTGAGACACAGTCAGTCCAAGGTGACCCCACAGAGAGGGAACAAGAAAAACATACCCTGACCTCACTCTCCTCCCTCTCCACTTCATCTGTAGGGCACCGGAGCCCACTGATGCATTTTATATAGGCCAGTCTCCTGGGAAAGATACAGAGTAGAGAATGGTCGAGAGACGACTTAGTTGAGAGAAGATACCCAGCATACCATGAAGTTCAGCAAAACAGACAGGATAAAGAGATTGCAGTGTGTTTACCTTCGTGTAACCATAAAAAATGAGGTAAGCCTCACTCAGATGAAGTTTGACCAAAATAGGTAAGAGAAAATGTTAAGTAGTTACTTGGATATACAAGTCTGGAGTTCAGTGTAGAAGTCTAGGCAGGTGATATAAATTTGGGTATTATAAACACATAGAATCTAAAGTCACAAGACAGAATGGGAATACTAAAGAAGTGAGTCTAGACAGAGAAAAGCAGAATGCTTTTCTGACAAAAAATGAGAAAAAGAATCAGTAAAGGAAAACCAAGGAGTGGTAGATGAGGCAGAAAAGAAAACATCTAATTACACTACTTCACAGGCAGAAACCAGAGAGGAAGGAAGGTAGGTGATTCAATGGCTTCTAAATATAAATAAGAATTAGGGCCTTGGAGTTTTGTACCAATCTGTATAATAAGACTTCCAATGAGTTTGTTGGAAAATTTGTTCATAATTGTGTCTGACTAAAAAGTATTTGATACATGAAACACTTTGTTGTGACAATGACTATAATTTGTTCCAATGTGATCCCCCTGCCTCTGTTTTTGTTGTTTTTAGTCACTTAGCCTAGTGGTGATGCTCTAGATAAGTTGGTAGAAAAGTATTCATTCACTGTTTTAACAAGTTTTAGTTTATGATATGATATACGAGGTCTGTCTAGAAGGTGTCCAGCCATGCAGGATAAAAAATAGAGGCATTTATTGAAGATGATACAAGATATGAAAAACATTGTACATGGGACAATGATGCCCCATTCTCCTTCAAAGTAGGCACCTTGGAACCTCACACAGTTCTTCCAATCACCATCAGCTGCTCCATCGTATTTTTCTGAATGTCATAAACGGTCTGAAATATCTTCCCTTTCAAAGGTGATTTTCATTTTTGGAAAAGCCAGAAGTCGCAGGGTACTAAATCTGGGCTGTTTAGGGGCTGAGTCACCTGGGTGATTTGATGTTTCACCAAAAAACTCTGCATGAGACATGATGCATGAGCAGGCGCACTGTCATGGTGAAGCTGCCAATCACCAGTTGCCCATAACTGCAACCTTCTGAATCATCCAAATCGTTTCCATGCAGGAATATTCAAGCTTAATGCAAAGTCTGGTGCAGATTCATTGCTCGGCTCACTCAGTCATTTTGAATGTGATGGCCACACAGTACACGTGCTCACTCAATGGCATCTACTGCCCACACTGACTAGTACAGTGAAGTCATCATTGTTCACACATACACATTCCAGTCCACTCTCCTTGGCTGCCAGGTCACATTGATGTTGCACAAACCATTCTCGTTATATTAACAATGGCTGGAGTTTTTCTGGACAGAACTCATAAATGCTGGGCCCACAACAGTAAACAAAGCCAAGAGAAATTCCAGCTCCCAATAAGCATTCTTTCTAGCAGTCCATGTGCAGGAGTTTGAGGGGGAATGGGGAACAAATCTCAGCATTCCCACTTACCAACTGAAGCAAGTCACCTTAGTTTCTTCCTCTTCTGGTGCCTCATCCAGAAAAGGGGTCCAGAATATGTATTAGTTTGCTAGGTCACCCACTCGCTGGCTGGATTAAACAGCAGAATTTTATTGTCTCAAAGTTCTGGAGACTAGAAGTCTCAAATCAAGTGATAGCAGGGTTGAATCCTTCTGGGGTCTCTGGGGAAAGGTCTGTTCCAGGACTTTCTCCTTGGCTGGTGAAGAACTGTCTTCTTCCTGTATCTCTTCCCTTCTTATATATTTGTGTATCTAAATACCCCCTTTTCATAAGGACACCAGTCACATTGAATTAGGGCCCACTCTAATATGGCCTCATTCTAATTTGATTACTCCATGAAACCCATCTCCAAGTAAGGTCTCATTCTGAGGTACTAGGAGTTAGGACTTCAACATGTATGGGAAAGGGGAAGATACAATTCAAGCTATAACAGAATACCTATCCCTGTGTCTGCTCTCTGGGTGACTCTGGGGCTCCTGGCACATGGAAGAGTGGTTAGTGCTCACACTCCAGACCAACCTGTCCATGCCAGGGCTTTTGAGCATCGAGGCAGTTTCTTACTGGCCTGGGCTATGCTACTTAACCTTCCAGAGTTTCCACTTCAGTTGAAGAATGGGACCTTCCTCATAGAACTATAGCAAGGGTCAAATATATCAAAATATGGTTCTGGCATATTCTAAGCCCTGGAAAAATTGCAGCTATTATTATTATAAGTATTATAATTACAGGCAGAATAAATTTATGTATAGAAGGAGATAAGGGAAATGGAGGCCTTTATTTAAAAAATAGTGCTCTAAAAAAGAACCAATATTGTTATTTCAAACGGTTTTAAGGTTTCAAGGGCATATTTTACATCCTCACAGTAACACACGGTGATGGATACAATTATTCCTATTTTACAGATGAGAACATTGAGGTGCAGAGAAAGACACAAAATGGTAGGCAAGGGATTAAAGTGGCTACAACTCTCCCAGATATGGTATGCATGGTGCTCTCTTTTCCTTTCTTTCTTCTTTGTCATCCCATAACTCTTAAGATAGCACATGGATAAGCCATGATATAAACGATCCAGGAGAGAAGCTGTCCACAGGAATTTGGAGCATCTTTGAGCTCCTTGCTGAAATAATTAAAATCCTCAACACACTCAGCCTTGGACGGGTTTCTTAAATGCCTTCACGTTTTGGAAGCTGGGGAGCTTGGCTCCTCAGGGACCTTTCTGTTCCTTTTCAAACAAAAAGCAATGGACTTGAAAATCTAAATCCAAAAAGCTAACAAAGACCTTATCAATTGTGGCTTCTTTATAAACAGTTTTTCACTCTTTCCCCCCTTTCTCTAGGCAACCCTTGCATAAAAATATCCATTCGCCAACTGTTCACCAACTGTTCTTCCTCTTGCTGGCATACCTTGGGCTGCATTATGAGATGCCAGAGCGCATGTTTGCTGCAGCCCTCCACGCTGCTGGGCTCACTGCCACTGGGTCCTGATACAGGGGGAGCATGTAGGAAAGGAGGGAGGGCTGGTGTCTCTGGCAGGGGAAGCCGAGGCCATGTGGCTATTAGGCTAAAGTGAGAAAGTCAGTGCCCACGTCATGGATTGACATCAGAAGGACCCAGGTTTAAATGCCACTTCTGCCTTGATTGCTGTGTATTAGCACTCAGATTATATTACTCTCTGAGCCCAAATTGGCTTCCCTGTAAAGGCAGAAAATAACTGTTTCTAAGAATTGTCATGAAGATAAGTACACTCATGCACGTGATGGCCTTGATGTGGCACTTGGCATGCTTTACAAGCTCAACAAATATAGATCCCTTTATCTGCTTTTAGGTCATGAGGAGCCCATGGGCCAGTAAGAGAGAAGCAAACTCACAAAAAGAGAAATCCACGCCCATGTTAAATATTAAGAAACTACTGTGAAAAGATGCCCCAGGACAGTATCAGGTGACTCAATCAAAAAGAAGAACTGGCTGTGTTAGATTTCAGAGAACAGAGAAGTTTGGAAGGTGAACAGAGATCCTTCATGCTCTTCTTAGGGGGCCTGGTTCTAGTCCAGCTCCATCATTTAGCATCCCAGTGTACTGAGGCAGTGCATTCCTTCACTTACGCCACCAACATTCAAGGCTGTGACATGGGTCAGGGCTAAGCCATGGAGACACAGATGAATGGACTCCAGCTTTGATCTTCAGAAGCTTGAAGAGGAGCCAGTTCACAGAGGAACCTGTTTGCAGAGCTATTTGTAAATAGGTAGAGGCAGCAAGAGAGACAGAAGCACATGGCTGTTAATGGAACCGGCCTGGAGGAGCTGGAGCTGGACAGACGAGGAAATATGGGCTTAGCTAATAAGTGACACTGTGGCTTTGGCAAGTGGCCTAACTTCTGAGTCCTGTTTTTCTCATTAAAAAGATAAAAATAATAACCTTACTTCCTCAGGTTGTTACGAAGATTAAATGGCATAATGCTTGTGAGAGCATAGCATAGAAGGTACATAAGAGTTCAATAAATGTTAGCTGATATAATTCAAGGTAAATATCTCTCTACATATTTATCATTAATTATGAAAATATATTAATATGTATGTAGTATGTGTGTGTATATATAATACAAGGGTAGGCAAAAGTACGTTTATAGTTGTGAGTACACGAAACAGAGTTTATTCTTATATTATTATTTATTAATTATTGTATTACTTATTTGTATTACAACTATCAGCTTACTTTTGCCCACCCTTGTATGTGCAGATATATTATACATACAAAGAATGCATATTTATGTTACATATGTGTATATATATATATATATATGATATGTATATATACACATAGTTTTTACAAAGTACTGTGGAAAACCCTTAACCTTTGAAGTTTTCAATTTCCTCCTTTTCAAAAGTATCCATTGGGTCAGCTCCCTTGGGACACATCAGACTTCCCATGATCTGACTCACCCACCCCCCAGCATCAACTCTGGTCAACCAAATCCCTCACCCTCCTATTGTGCTGAATATTTCCAAGAATCATTTCCTAAAACACTTGCAAATCTTCAAATCCACGAGAGTTGTTATGACAGCAAGCACATCAAAAGTCCATAAAGAACTGGCACTAGGACCCAATTCATTTTACTGGAAGGCCAATAGATGGACAAGACAGGTTCGTTACCTAATGTTGAGTTCATAGGATGAGGCAGCCAAGTGTGTTTAAAATGAAATCCAGGCAATGAGGGACTCAGTCTGTCATGGCTGTCTTAGAGCCTGGTTCAGCAACATGGTAGTTAAATAGGTGGATTCAGAAGTCAATGATCTCAATTTAGATCATGGCTATGCCTCTGCTTAGTTACATGACCTTGAGCAAGTTACTTAACCTCACTAGGTCTCCTTCTAGTTATGTCATCTTTAGGTGGGACCTTTTTAGTGCCTACCTTATGGTGTTGTGAATATTGAATTTGATTGCACATTCAATAGTCAATTGAATGGAAGCTAATTATCACTGTACCTCATTGGTATATAATGACTGTTCAAAAAACATCAGTCATTGTTAATGTTATTCCTCTTATTTTTCCAAAGGTAGGAATGTGTATTCAATAAAACCATTTCATTCATAACAGTTTGGTTCCATTGGAGCCATTTCCTTCAATAAGCTTCATGAACTGGGCAATGGATATGCCCCTTCCTATTAGCATCTCTCCATTTAGAGAAGAATTTCTTAAACATTCTTTAGCTACACTCTTCTTGGAACATAGTTTGATTCAACAGCCACCCTAGTCTAGCCTTTTCTGTCTAGCTCACCTCCATCTACCTCCCAAATTACATTTGCATCAAGAGTCCAGTGTTTCCTGTGTATTTTCTCACAGACACCACCAGTGAGATTCGGCCTCTCACGTGATTTTTTTTTTTTGCCTTATTAGAGAAAATGTGAATGATACAGTTAAGAAACCCAATTGTTCACTCTTACTGCTTTTCCCTCAATGTTATCCTGCATTTTCTCACTTGTGTAGTTTTATATACCTTTATATACGCTGCATGCCACCACCTTTGGCTCACCTTTACCCTTACCCATTTACGTGGCTTATTTCTTCCATGCTCTTCAAGATTAATCTCATATACAACAGTATCCTATTATCCATTTATTCAACTACAAATATTATTGGAGCATGAACTAAGTGCCAGAGACTGTGCCAGGTGCGGGAGACATAAGGTAAGCACAGTCAATGAGGTCCTGCCTTCATGGAGCTTACAGTCTAGAAGCCAGAGAGACATTGATGAAATTATCACACACACAACTAACTTTAGATAATGACCAAATGCCATGAAGGAAAAGCCCAGGGTGTCATGAGAGCATATAGCAGGACGACCTGGTCATATATGAGGGGTCAGGGAAAACGTCTCAGAGGAAGTAACATTAGGCTGGTTTAGACATCCTCTTCTATAGTTCTATACTAACCTTAGCCTGTAGCTATTAAAGCATTTATCAGGGCATACTGTCATTCTCTCTCTACTTCTCTTTGTACTATTAACTTGAGAACTCCTTTAATGCTGGTGAAGCATCTTATTTCCAGGGCTGTTTACAAGCCTGGTACTTAGTTGGGACTCAAGAATTGATTATTAATAGTTTTTTATTATTGCTGCTAAAAATAAAGATATATCTTTGAGGACCCTTTGAACTCTAAGATTTTTCTTTCAACCTAGCCCAGAATCAGTCCTGAAAATTCTAGACATCCTGCTACACACCCATGCTACTGCCCACTTCCCCTTTCCCCCTTAATCATCCATGGGAAGAGGTGCTGTAACTCCAAATTAGCCCCAGGGCAGCTCTCATCTTCTCTGCCGCCAAACTCATATCGCATTACATTTAATACATGTGTATAATGAATGCCGCACACATTCAGCAGTGCTTCTGTGCACCATGTCATTATAAGCCGTATTGACAGCAAACAAGTCACATATTCTCCCAGCGAACACTACAGGAAAAAGAACATATAATTTTGTTGTTGTTTGTACATTTTTTTTCCAAGTCACATTGGACACCATTTGCCTTTCATTAGAAACACCATGCTGACAGTAAAATCACATATTCCCAACACACAAAGAGGAGAAAAACAAGCTGTTTTGGGCCCCCTGTGAAGGGGAGGAGCTGTGACACGGTCTTTGGGGAGGGGTTTGGGGTAGTGGATATTTTCCAGGGCTTTGGTGGCTCAGAGCCCCTAAGAAGGAATTTGCCTTGTGGCCTGGAATTTTACTCCACTCATCTTGCCTCATTCATTCACTCATCCATCCACCCATCCAACAATGTAATTTTTAAATCCTCATCCAAGGATATGTTTACCAATTTTAGAGAGAGAGGAAGGGAAAGGGAGGGAGGGAGGGAGGCAGGAGGTGGGGGGAGAGAGAGCAAGAGAGAGAGATTGAGGTTGATATGAGAGAAACATCCATCAGTTGCCTCCTGTATGTGCCCTGACCAGGGATCAAGCCCACACCTTTTGGTATATGGGATGACATTCCAATAAACTTGAACCACCAGGCCACAGCCCACCAGTGTATTTTGAATTGAGACACATTCTTTCTGGAATTAAGTTAGGGAGAAGTTTAGAATGCTAAAATATATTAAGCTCTTATTATAGGCATTTATTATATATTTAATTTTCACAGAAATCCTATTAGGTCAGTATTATTGACTATTTTTGCAGATTTGATAACTGAGCCTCAAAAATACTCAATAGTTTCTCTGTGCTGAACTCCATGAGTTTCCTGAGAGCAGGGTTGACATCTTAGTTCCTTCTACAGTCCTAGGCTACAGGATAGTGCCTGTGACAGAGCAGACATGTCAATCCCACTGGAAAAAAGAGATGAAAGAAGTTCACACTCTAGTGGAAGACAGTCATGTAAACAGTGAGCTGGGGTGGAATCAGGTTAAATAAAAATATACATTATTTGCTGGAGAAACATTGACAATAGGTGGTTAATGGCAACTAAAGAATTTTTTTTTAATGTTCTTACCAAAGAAGAGTCACTTTGGCTAGTTATATAGACTAAGAATACTGTTAATGTGTGAAACATGGAGGGAATGTTATCAGCAAAGGCAAAGAGATATGATCACAGTGGCCACATCATAGAAGGGTGAGTAATGTTGTCAGAATACTGAATCTATATATGCTGAGTAGGAAATAAAGCCAGAAAGGTAGTTTGGAGCCAGAACATAGAGAGTTATTTATCTATTTATTCAGTAGAGAATGAGGAAGTTTTAGCTCATGTAAGTTTCCTGTCACATGAACTTGTAAACTTTTCTTCCAGAAAAGAATGCAGAAAAGCAACAGAGTTAAGAGAATTGAATAATTCAGTCATCAAGCATATGACCTTAGGATTCAGGCAGTTCTCAGTTCAAATTCTGCTCTGTCTCCTAGCAGATGTATCACCTTGAGCAATGTAATAATCTTTTCTAACCCCTTGGCTCCTCATATGTAAAATCAAGATGACAGTACCTATCTCATAAGTGAAGAAAACAATATGAAATAAATATGTAAAAAAATTACTAACAGCCCTGGCTGGTATAGCTCAGTGGATTGAGCATGGGCTGCAAATCAAAGGGTCGCTGGTTCAATTCCCAGTCAGAGCACGTGCCTGGGTTGTGGGCCAGGTTCCCAGTGGGGGCCACATGAGAGGCAACCACACATTGATGTTTCTTACCCTCTCTTTCTCTCTCTCTTCCCCTCTCTCTAAAAATAAATAAATATATATATTTTTAAAAGGGATAGTTTAAAAAAATTATGAACACTTTCCAGGATGTAACAAGCTTTTGATAAATGTTGATTATGTCCAATGATATTCTCAGCCACATGGGCTCAAGTAACATAAACTGAAGACACTCATCAGGAAAGGACATAGTGTCCACAATTGGGAAGTTGATTCATCTCTCCACCCAACATTTACTGAGAACTTGCAAATCATCTCTAGCAGCATTCAATGCACTAGTAATGCACAAAGGAGAAATACAGTCTTGCCCTCGGGGAGATCCCAATCTTTAGGGAAGATAGGCAGGTAAATGGAGAACTGCAATGCAGCAGATTAAGTGCCAATGATAAATAAACTACTAAAGTGGAAGACTGCCATGTGCTGGCTGCATATCGAGGCAAATTTCTTCAACTTCCTGAGATTCAGTGATTTCATCTTTAAATGAAGGTTGAGGGGAATGATAAAATCTGATAGATTCTTGTAATAACTTGATACGCTAATGTGAATTTGGAAAACTGGTACTGTGCCTGTCTCACACATAATCTTGAATAATTGCTTTTCAATGCACAAATAGATTAGTATCGTAACAAGAGGTACAAACAAAATTCAGCAGCATTATATGAATAATGAGCTAAGGTGGGATTGCACTGAGTGTCAGGGAAGAACTTTGCTACTTCTCCCTGTGATATAGCTTGATCAGCTTTTTTAAGGAGGCTGTGATTAATTAAGTATGGCTGCAAATATTTTTGCGGCTTGTTTCATTGTGGTGGAGTCTATTTTCTGACCTCTTGACATTTTTTTTTACCATTAGAATGTGGGAGAACTGACTTTTTGTGAGCTCTGCAGACTAGGTCTCAAAAGGAGAATGGTACCTTATCACTACCAGGTAAGGAAGCTGGTATGGCTTACTATAGGATAACCACATAGAGAGGAAATGAGGCAGCCCAGCCAGCATCCAGCACCAACTACTAACCATGTGATTGAAGCCAACTTGAACCTTTCAGCTCAGCTGACGCTGCAGCTGAATGTAGTTGCATGAATGTGCTCAGGAAAACCAGCAGAGAACCTGCCCAGCCAACCCACAAAATCATGAGAATAATGCATTGTTGTTATTTTAGGTTGCTATATACACACAAAAGATGACTCACCACTGTTCTGAGTCTAGGGCAAGAATGTCAAGAGCATTTATTTTTTATTTTTTTATTACTTTATTGTTGTTCAATTACAGTTTGAATTCCCCCCACCACCACTCTCCCCCCACCCCAGCCAATCCTTTTAAAGTTTCAGCTTTAGAAAAGGGCCAATCTCTGCCAATTGCAGTTAGCAGTGTTTGGGAAGCCACTGACACTGTCCAAGGTGCTGACTTCCTTCATGCCTTGCCCGTTTCCTGTTCATTAGCACTGCTCTAGGTGCAGACCACCTTTAAGCAACAAGGAAACCAGATAACCTACTGATGTTCACCTGTTTAATTCTGAACGGCATACCTACTATTTTCCACAGTCAAGGCTGCGATGAATACTGTTACAATAGCTGGGAGGATTTTAACCTAGGTATACTTGAACTGAGTCATACTCTCCAGGGGATGTGTTACCTTGTTTCCATGAGGCTCCTGAAAGACACGCCAGTCCTGAAAGCCCTAGTGAGCCTATAGACCTGAAAAGTATCTGGTTTGGATTCAGACAGAGTAGTGTAGCTAAGAGTGCAGCTTCTGGAGTTAAACTAATTGGACCATCAGCTGCATCACCTTGGGAAAATTTGGGGATGATAATGATACCTACTTTAGGGATTTTTATGAGAAATAAGCTGTTGAGGTACATATAAAGTGTATTTAAATAAATTAATATATTCAATGTACCTAGAAGAGGGCTCAATCCATAGTAAATGCTTAATAAATGTTAGGCATTTTAATGAAGATGGTGAATGATAATTATAATGACTGGTTATAATGATGATGATAAAAATATGGTTCTGAGCCTCAGCTCTGATAATAATGAGCTATGTGATCTTAACTCCACAAAGTTTTGGTGTTTTGTTATATAAAATGGGATGCATACTTGGTGTGGGGATTAAATGAGGAAATGAGAGCAAAAACATGGGGCAAGGCATATAATAAATATGTGATATAAATGGTATTTTATTCTCTTCTGCTTTCCTAAGACTCAACAAATCCTAGAAGACTGTGTGTGTGTGTCTGTGTGTGTGTGTGAATCTGTAACAATAGAAAGTGTAAAAGTCACTTAATGAAATAATAGTGGATTCATGGAAATCATTCTTGAGTCTCTTGTGCCCTCTCTGTCAGAGAGAACTCCCTCTTAGTCCACTGCTTGTTGCCTTGCTGTTAAGAAGTTTTTGAGATAGATTAAAACAACAGCATCAACAGAGGTATAATTTTCTTCCATCCCTCTTTAATTAGCTGTGGACCACAGGGCTTTCCGAGTGGTAACAGAATCAGGGAAGGCAGAAGAAGCAGAAACCCACTGTTTGAGTTCCTGGGATAAAGTAGCACTTACTGGAAACCACTCTGAGAATCTGGGTAAAAGATACTGTGAGTTTTTCTCTTGTCTCTTTTAAAAACAAACCTCCATATGTTGACTCACTGCCAATTCCAGCCTAGAAAATTGGTATGAATGTTTTAAGAGGGAGGAGAAGAAAGCACAAATTTTAGAATTGTAGTAGAATACAGGCGCATGAGTCAAGAGGTCTTTTCTTTGCACTATCACAAACTAATGTGTGTGTGTCCTTTAAGTCTCAATCTTTCTGACCCTTAATTTTCTTATTTGTAAAATGGGGGTTGGGTTAAAATATAGCTTCTATTTGTCAAATGCCTATCATATGCTAAGCTTCGCAACACTGCTGTAAAGTACCTATATGCCTAAATTGCAAATTAGGAGACTGAGACTTCAAAAGCTTAATTTCTTCAAAGAGACAAGACTGGAAACAATGGAATCCAAGCATTCATGAAGGTAGGTCTCTCTGAATTCTTCCACTGCCTCACAAGACCTCACATCTTAAAACCCTCTTCAAATACTATATGTGTTGTCATGCTCATACCTTTGAGTTGTTGGATGATCAGAGGACAAAAAGTGAACTTGTAAGTTCTTAAACCTTTTTTTAATTCCTATTTACCTGGAATAACTGAGGAATAAACTGAAGAATCTGGTTTCCTAATCATCATACAAATAATCATCAAAAATAATTTAAGAATTCAGTATTTCTCAACCAGTGGGCAACAGAGCCCAGAAGAATCAAGAAATTTTTTACAAGGAGTTCACAAATATGTATATACATCAAATATTGTCTGTAAATTGAAAAACCAAGTAACAAGAGAGGAGGGGGGAGAAGGATAATAGGGGATAATAGGGGAAGGGCTATCAAGGAACATGTATAAAGGACATATGGACAAAGCCAAAGGGGGTAGGTTTAACACTGGGAGGCGGGGATGGGTGGGGCGGGGGTATGTGGTAGGGTGAAAATGGAGACAACTATACTTGTACAACAATAAAAATAAAAATAGTAAAAATAAAAAATAATGTAAAAGAAAAGAAAACACAATGTGTTGGTAATATGTCAATTAAAATTTTTCAAATGTATGGGTATGGCTCCATAAATGCTAATGAGATTCTTTCATGTGATATTTGTATCCACTTAACATCTGAGTTCATTTTATTTTTTTAATTATTTGTTGTTGTTCAATTATCATTGTCCCCATTTCCTCCCATTACTCTCCCCTGCCCTACCCCACCCCTATCTTCCACTTTCAATCCCCCCTCCCCTCCATTGTGTTTGTCCATGGGTACTTCATACATGTTCCTTGACCTTCCCCTTCCCCTCCTTTCCCCCACTATAAAATGGTCCTATACTGTTCATTGTAGCTTTTATTTATTTTTTATTTTGTTTGTTTGTATTTTTTTATTGTGGACACTATTACAGATTGTAGCTTATAGTATCATGTCTTCTCCTCAAATAGACACCGAAGTATAACTGTAATCATGCATCACAAAATTTCTTAATGTTCAATAGCGGTCCTGAGTCCAAAATAGCTTAGAAACTGCTTCTTTACTTGTGAGATTACAAAGCACTTAAAAATATGTTTTCTCTTTTAATTCTTGCAATTGAATCAACAATCATCATAGAGTACCTCTGAGAGTGAAGTTCTTTCTAGTTACCTTTCTGCCTAGTTGGATTTGAAAAAAAATGGGGGTTTACTACCATTCTATCTTAGATCTGTTTTGGGCTCTGGTGGTTATAGTCAATAAATCCTCAAGACAGAGAAAAATAGATCCCAACTAGAGGTGGGAGAGCTTTGCTTCAGAAGCAGTCAGAAAAGCACGAGCAGAGAGCATCACAGCCCTCTGATGCTCCTCTCCTTCAGAGGTTTAGTTTAGTTGGTGAGATTACTCAGAAACCTGTGCAACATGCATACTTCACCATGTCCCTCACCGAGTTTCACTGAGATGTTCTGAAGCCACAGTCAAATCTAGAAACCAGAGCATGAGAAAAGGATATCTGTAACACTTGAGGAAAACTGTCATTGTTGGTGACTTGGCACCTTTGGAGAGCATTTTAGCTAAAATCAATAAATAGACTACACAGAAGATGCTGGAAAAAGTTGGTGCTTACTCAACATATGCAAGAAATATAGTCCTTAGAAATCCAAAGACCATAGTCACTGCTATAGACTGAATGTTGTGTCCCCCCAAATTTATGTGTTGAAGCTCCATCCTCCCTGTGACAGTAATTAGAGGAGGGGTCTTTAGCAGGTGATTAGCACATGAGGGCAGAGCACACATGAATTGGATTAGTACCCACATAGAAGAGATCGCAGAGAGCTTTCTCACTCCTTCAGACATGTGAGGACACAGCAAGATGAACCTTCTATGAATCAAGAAGTGAGCCATCACCACACAATGATTCTGTCACTGCCTCGATCTTGAACTTCCCAGCCTCAAGAACTGAGAAATACGTTTTCCCATATAGTTGGTTCTCTTTTCATTTTAATGCTGTTTTCTTTAGCCATGCAGAAGCTTTTTAATTTGATGAGGTCCCATTTGTTTATTCTTTCTTTTATGACCCTTGCTTTAGGGGACACCTCATTGAAGATGTTGCTGTGAGGAATATCTGATATTTTCCTGCCTATGTTTTCCTCTAGGATTTTTATGGTGTCATGGTGTATATTTAAGTCTTTTATCCACCTTGAATTTATTTTTGTATATGGTGTAAGTTGGTGGTCGAGTTTCAGCAGAGAGAAAGAAGGAGATCCTACCCTTTGCAACAGCATGGATGGAACTAGAGAGCATTATGCTAAGTGAAATAAGCCAGGCGGTGAGGGAGAAATACCACATGATCTCACCTTTAACTGGAACATAATCAGCAAAAGAAAACAGCAAACAAAATACAACCAGAGACACTGAAATTGAGAACAATCTAACAATAGCCAGAGGGGAAGGGGGAGGGAACAGTGCAGGGAAAGGTTTCCAGGAAACACTATAAAGGACACATGGGCATAACCAAGGGGGAGAGTGGGAGTGGGGGAGGGGGGTGGGATTGGCTGGGGTGGTGGGGGAGTGGTGGGGGGAAAATGCAAACTGTAATTGAACACCAATAAAGTAATTAAAAAAAAAGAACTGAGAAATAAATGTTTGTTGTTTAAGCCACCCATTCTATGGTGGTTTGTTACATCAGTTCCAACAGAGGAAGGCAGTCATTCAGTTGCAAATTCAATCCCCCAGAATCTAACTACCTAATGTAAACATTTGCAGTACTTCGTCCATCAGGAACTCAGACATATTAGACGTCTGGACCAGTGGTCTTTATGGAAACTCACTGCAAGTTTCAACTTATTTGCGTCTTAAGGTCTGCCACAGAGATCCAGGGCCTGACAATAAACCCCCAATATTCTATGAGAAACAAGGAAAACTTCAGTGACCACATAGGTTAAATATTAATTCCCCATAGAGGAAAGAAAACTTATCTGAAAGCCTTCTGGGCTTCAGATCACAGAGTTATTATTCATTGTATTATTTGCAGAACATTTTTGCCTCCATGATTCTGTTTAATCCTCATGATGGCAATACAAAGAAATGGGTATTATATGAGTGAGCAACCCTATTTAAAGATAAAAAAACAAACAAAAAAAAAAACAGAACAGATACTCTGAGAGGTGGCTCTGTTCAGGCACAAGTCAAGGTTTCAATCTTCTGGCTTCTTCAGTTGCGTTGTTTCTACCGTTTGCTCTCTGCCTTCAACAACCTCTGTTTTTTCCTTGGCATGGAGAGAATTGCTCTATTGTTTGCAAACTCCACTATCTGCTTTCTTGTACATTACTTACCGCCACTTTTCAGTGTCTTGAACTGAAATAAGCAGATTTCCTCCCTTGCTTTTGTTTAAGGCCAGTTATTTACTATTTCCTCAGATCTGATTTTGATGGCTATCCATTGACAGTAATATCTAGCTTATCTGGAGTTCAGGCAAATTGTAAGGAAGACAGTGTAGTGTGAGGGAAAAAGCATCTTTCTAAGAATCAAGAGACTTAGATTCCAGCCACAGCAATTCCTCTTACCAGCTGGATGACACATGGTAAATTGTTAAAACTATTGAGTCTCAATTAACTTATCTTTAAGATAGAAATGATATCTTATCTCAAGCTCAGGGTGGTGGTGGGGGTTATGAAGTCAAAATGAGATTAGAGATGTCAGCACACTTTGCCAATTGTAGGTGGCTGCATTTATATCAGGGATCACAAATCCTATGTCTTCCAGGGCCAACTGGGTTATAAAGCAGTGAGGCATGCAGGGTTAGTGAAATTGTGAATGGCGTAACTAGAACTCACAAGCGAGTACAGGCTCTACCAAAGGCATTACATTTTAATTATGCAGTAATAATAATCTGCTAGCCAATGCAGACACACCTGCTGGCCAATTAGGTGTGTGGGACACTAGTTTGTGAATCTTGTTTCCACTATAATATCTCCCAAACTGGATAAGGATTCCCCGAGGCTTCTTTGAGTTATTTCAAAGTGTTATGGATATATATACACATCAAATATTACCTGTCACCTAAAACGCAATGCCATGTACATCCAGAGAGCAGTATTTTTAAATGTAGGTAGATGCCGTTGAGATTAATTAATGAAATAAATATTTATTCAAGAGCATAAGCACATCTGTCCTAAGCATGTACAACTCTTCTCATGGTAAGTAGGGAGAGAGCACATCATGTTTTTACCTGGAAGAGGAGCTTCATAAACTTATAGACATTGGGAAACAAATCTAAAACATTTCCAAAACTAAAATAGACAATCCAAATGATATAAATGTAACCAGTGATACAGTCAAAACAGGAGGACTCCTTTTGAGATGGCCTCAGAATCTAATGCTAACCTGGATTTGCAGTGTAAGCAAGAAACACCTATGTTGTTTATAAACACTTTCTCAGCAGCAGCCATGGGACTGGCAGAGTCTCTTGGTGTAGGGACGCAGGAGAGGTGCACCTCACACAAAGAGGTCCTCACATTCACATACCTATAGCCCTAGAAAGCCAGGTATACATGTGACCTGAGTGTGTGCATACACATACCTGCATACCACTGAGCTATAATCTGCATACTTCAATGTACAGAGGTCCTCATCCAAGGAACCTGCAAGTGTTGCTTTTTTTGCAAAAAAAAAAAGTCTTTTCCGATGTGATTAAGTTAGGTATCTTCATATGGGGAGATTATTCTGGTTATCCAGGTGGCCCCTAAATGCTACAGTCACATAAATCCTAATAGAGGGAGGCAGAGAGAGATTTCTTACACATACACACATTCACATACATGAGAGAAGATGATGTGAAAACAGAGCAGAGAGATTTGGAGTTGCTCACCTTGAAGCCTAGAGTGGTGTGGCCCAAAGTCAAGGAGTGCCAGCCGCTACAGGAAGCTGGAAGAGACAAGGAATGGATTCTCCCCTGGTGTCTCCAGAGGGAGCATGGCCTTGCCAACACCTTGATTTCCAATCAGTGCAACTGATTTCAGACTTTCACCCACAAACACTGTTGAGAGAATACATTTCTGTTGTTTTAAGCTGCCAAATTTGTCACAGTTTGTTGCAGCAGCCTCAGGACATGACTACAGTATATCTTTCTTAAATATACATTCTACACACACACATTGTGCAGGCATATCACATGGGCTTCAGCTTTAAATGCACAAAGCCTAATACACAATAAACACATTTCCCGAATAACCTCCTTATAAGTATCCTACAAAATGGCATCACACTCCATCTAGTTACGCTAAAACCTGGGTGTTATCTTCAGTTTTCCTTTTTCCCTCAATCCCACATAGTCCATGAAGAAGTTCTGCCAGCTCGACCTCCAAACTCCCCCCAGTCCATTCACTTCTCTTCACCTCCCTTGCTACCTGTGTCCTCCAAGTCATTATTGCTTCTTTCCCAGGCCACTACACTAGCCACCAGTCTCTCTGCTACCATCCCTGCATCCCTACAACGACTTCTCCAAGCAACCCAACACTGTCTCTTTAAAGTCTTCCATGGGGTCACTTTACTCCCTTTCTTTAAATCCTCCCCATGTAGTTTCTCAATTATCCCAAATAAATTTTCTTGCCCTTCCTACGACATCCTGTATGGTCCGACCTCACTGCCATTCTCTCTGACTTCATTCACTCTACCCTCTATCTTCATCTTTCACAGTCCAGGCACACTCACCTCTTTTTGCTCACGAAATGCACCAAGCTCATTTCTGGCTCAGGGGCATTGCATTCCCAGTTCCCACTACTTCAAAGTCTCGTCCCCAGGTATTCATCCGACTGTCCCCTCCACATCTTTTAGATCTCAGCTCAAATGTCCCATCCTCAAAGAGAACTTCCTGGGCCACCCCAGCCATTGCCTATGCCATTACCTAATTTATTTTATTTTAATTACAGTTAACATTCAGTATTTTTGTGTATTAGTTTAAGGTGTACAGCTTAGTGGTTAGACAGTCATATAATTTACAAAGTGTTCCCCCTGATATTTCCAGTACCCTTCTGATACCATACATAGTTATTATTGAGTTCACCAAAACATTTGTCTGTTTTTTCCCCATAAGATGGCTCTAGTAGTGCTTAGTTGCCTTTAACTTCATTTAAAACAATTTTGTTAGATTGTATTGTGACAGCTGTCAAATCAGAGTGCATTTAAAAGAAAAACTTATCAAGACTAGTGAATTTTTTTGAGTAGCCACTTTAATATTGAAGATGGAAGAAAATGCACAATATTTTTGCCATATTATGTTTTATTATTTCAAGAAAGGCACAATGAGTAGACCAGTTCAAGTTGATAGCAATCAAATCAAGACATTAATTGAGAACAATAGACGTTACACCACATGGGAGATAGCCAAGAAACTCAAAATATCCAAATCAATAAAGTTACTGGTGAAAATGAAAAATGTGTCTTTTATATTATGGAGAAAATCATACAGATTTTTGGCTACCCCAATACAATACTATTGACTGTAATCCCTATGCTGTACTTTACATTCCCATGATTATTTTTTAAAATTTATTGATTGTTTTTTAAGTATATGTTATTGATTATGTTATTACAGTTGTTCCAATTTTCCCCCCATCCCCCCCTCTTATTGGTACCCCTTTCCCTCCAGCAATCCCCTCCTTAGTTCTTGTCCATGTGTTGTTTATATAAGTTATTTGGCTTCTCCATTTCCTATACTATTCTTAACACCCTCCTGTCTATTTTGTACCTACCAATTATGCTTTTTTTAATCCCTGCACCTTTTCCCCCATTCTCCCCCTGTCTCCTCCCAGCTGATAACCCTCCAGACGATCTCCATACTTATTATTCTGTTCCTGTTCTGGTTGTTTGCTTAGTTTGTTTTTGTGTCTTTTTTTAAGATTCAGTTGATAGTTGTGAATTTGTTGCATTTTTAATGTTCATAGTTTTAATCTTCTTTTTCTCAAATAAGTTCTTTAAACATTTCACATAATAATGGCTTTGTGATGATGAACTCCTTTAGCTTTACCTTGTCTGGAAAGTGCTTCATTTGTCCTTCCATTCTAAATGATAGCTTTGCTGGATAGAATAATCTAGGTTGTAGGTCCTTGCTTTTCATCACTTTGAATACTTCTTTCTGGCAAAGTTTCTTGTGAGAAATCAGTTGACAGTCTTATAGCAACTTCTTTGTAGGCAACTTTCTGCTTTTCTTTTGCTGCTTCTAAGATTCTCTCTTCATCTTTAACCTTTGGCAGTTTAATTTTGATGTGTCTTGGTGTGGTTCTCTTTGGGTCCAACTTGCTTGGGATGCTCTGTGCTTTCTGGACTTGTATGTCTATTTCCTTCTCCAAATTAGGGTAGTTTTCTTTCATTAATTTTTCTTTTTTAAAAAGACTTTATTCACTTTTAGGGATAGAGTAAGAGAGGGAGAAAAAGAGATAGAGAAACATCAATGTGTGAGAGGTACAGTGATTGGTTACCTCTCACATGTTCCCAACTGGGTATCTGGCCCCAAATCCAAGCATATGCCCTGACTGGGAATTGAACTGGTAACCCTTTGTTTCACAGACTGACGCTCAATCCTCCGAGCCACACCAGCCAGGGCTATTTTTTCAAATAAGTTTTCGATTTCTTGCTCTTCCTCTTCTCCTTCTGGCATTCCAGTAATTCAGATGTTGGCACGTTTGGAAATGTCCCAGAGTCTTCTTATACTCTCCTAACTTTTTTTTGAATTCTTGCTTCTTCTTTCTGTTTGATTAAATGTTTATTTCTTCCTTATGTTCCAAATTGTTGATTTTAATCCCAGCCTCCTTCCCTTCACTGTTGGTTCCCTGTAGATTTTTCTTTATTTCACTTCATGTAACCTTCATTTCTTCCTTTATGTTGTTGCCATACTCAATGAGTTCTTTGAGCATCTTGATCACCAGTGTTTTGAACTCTGCATTTGATAGGTTGGCTATCTCCATTTTGTTCAGTTCTTTTACTGGGGTTTTGTTCTGTTCTTTCATTTGGGCCATATTTTTTTGTCTCCTCGATCTGGCAGCCTCTCTGTGTTTGCTTTTGTGTATTACGTAGAGCTGCTTTGACTCTCTGCAAAAGGAACCTGTAAATTGTGTATGGCAGAGCCTTAGGTAATTGCCAGGGTGGGGCAACCTGCTTCATCACATTTTGGCTCTTTGGAGGGGGTGCATAGAGGGTACTGTGTCACTGCCTGGCTTCTGGGGTTTGCCCAGCACTCACCCCATTTCCAGTCACTTCACCCACTCCCTGTATGCAACTGCAGTCCTTCCAGCTGTTGCCCTGGTGTTGAATCCCAGAGTAGGTGGGTTTGTATATGTTTTAAGACAGTGTAGGCCCTTTAAGTGAACTTTCTTGAAAACCCAGCAGCCTTTTTGCTGCCCCAAACCCCTCTGGTTTTTACAGCTAGAGGTTAATGACCCCTGGGCTGTGAGTTCTGGCCTGGAAGTGGGATCGCTTACTCCCAAGATATCCCGCCCGATTTTTATCCATCACACGTGAATGTGGGACCACCTGTGCCCATTCTGCTGCCACTGCTGCCTCTCTGCACCACACTGTGTCTCCTTGCCTCTCTGCCCTGTCTCCACATCTCTACCCCTCCTCCCCTTCTGGATGGTTGTGGCTTCTTTAAATCCTTAGTTGTTAGACTTCTATTCAGTTTGATTTTCTGACAGTTCTGGGTGTTATTTGTTTTGAGATTTAGTTGTAATTCTTTTTGTGGTTGCATAAGGAGGTGAAGCATGTCTACCTACACCTACACCAAGAGTGGAAGTCCTATTTTATTTCCTTAACAACAGTACCGTTTTAAAGTCTTCTAGGTAATCATTGATTTGTTTGCTTCTTTTACCTCCCCTCCCTCCACCAATACAAGTACCACAAGGGCAGTGACTGTGTCTAGGTCACCAGTAGGCCTCCAGGATCTATCACAGTGCTAGTACACCAGCAAATATTTATCAGTTTAGTGAAAGGCTTGCAATCTTGGATGGCAATCTGAATTATATGTGCAGATCTTTAAAAATAATCAGTTCCATGAATTTCCAGACAGTGAGGCCCCAGGATTTACCTGTTGAAAAAGACCCTCTTGTAGCTTGATAGATAGCTAGAATTTTAGCTGACTTTAACACCTAACCAATGTGCAAATCCCCTGTATACATACCCATACCCCACACCTACCTTCCTTTCACACACACCTTCTATACTGGATATCACGTACACATTTACATACCCACCCTTTCTTTGTGTGTATTATATATCCTGCATATACAAATACAGCATAAGCTGATCTTTATCCAGTAATTATTATTATAACAAAACTACCATTTATTAAGTGCCTACTATGTTCTAGGTACTATAATTAGTGTGCTGAAGATAGGTCCAGTCCTAGGTCTAAAGAGCTCACAGCCTCCAATCACCAAAGTATATCTTGCAATCCAAGATGGTAAGTATTATGAGAGAAGGCAACACAGTGGGAGAGATACAGAAGGGAGGGCAGGAGTCTTTGCCTCATTGACAAAGTCATATGTAACTTGAAGCAAGTTGGGCATGATTTGTGTCCTAAAGGATAGAAGTTACCTAGGTTGAAAGGGAGCAATATAAAGGGAAAGTTTACCTGAGACCAAGAGAACAGAATGTGCAAGAATAGAGAGCTAGGGATGATGAGATTCTAGAGAGCTAGGAACTTCTCTTGTTTTTCATTCCAGGCTTATACTCTGGAACTTGAGACAGAAGTAGCCCATCTTCCTTCTAGCTCTGAGGCCACCCAGCATCATACAAAGCAGGGCACCATTCAGCAGCCTCTTCAAACCAGCGCAGGAATAAAGGGTTCACAACCTCCCCCTACCCATCTCCTTCACTTGAGGGGAAATCTTGCCTGAGGCACGAGCAAAGCTTCAAATTGATGTAATTTGAAATTTCAAACTGCCGGATGCAGCTTTGCTTCCGACTGCCATCTGCTTTTCCAGCATGCAATGACACCGTGCCTGTTTTTTATTGTGTTTGCTCAACCAAGTCCACCAGTAAAATATTAATAATTTCCCCAGAGCCTGGGCAGTTTGTGTGCTTGGGATGATTCCGAACAGTCATTAAGCTCATCAAAGTTATGCGCAAAACAAATTTTCTCGTTAAGTGGGGAGAGGTGAAAGGAATCTGGATTTTCATTATTCATGCATATCACTGACACTTTTAGCTTTCTCTGCACAAGAAAAAAAAAGTGTATTGCTCCTGGCCTCAACATTAGATACACTTTCTTTACAAAGATACAGTTTTCCATCCAAGCAAGGAGATAAGTAATCCGTGGATCCCAGTAAGATAAAACAGAAAGCGGGTACCATCCCTAAAGCCTCTTTCCTGTGCTCTTCACATGCAATTAGACACTAAGTCATATTGAGTCTATCATTATCCTTGCATTTGTCCCTTTTTCCCCATTCCCATGGCCATTCTTTTAGTCTAGTTCTTATCAGGTAATCTGGATTACCCCAATCTGCTACCTCCGTCTCCTAACACTCCCTAAATCAGTTTCCCTTTCCTCTGCTCAACAGTCACCTGAGATAGAGTTTGAACTCCCAACAGGATTTAATCAGTCACTGGCTTCAGAGCCTTCCTCGGATTCCCACTGCCCTGAGGACAAGGCCCACCACGTTCTTAGCATGGTTTATGATGCTTAACTCTCCCTCCGTTTCCACACCAGTATCCTGTGCTCTGCCCAGTCATTATTCCCCTGGTGCAACACACCCAGTAGGGGCTGCCCAGGAGAGAATATCTATGGAGCATCCTACACAGTGCCTGGTTGATGGTATAGTTCTAGAAACCACTGCTGTCATTATGGTCACACTCATTTAAAAACAGTTATTAAAAAAATAAATAAAAACAGTTATAGAGTGGTACCCAGGTCTTCCTGGTTGACTTCTGTCCTCATCAAAGCCATTCATATCCTTTTCAGGGGAAGGAAAAAATAGATTTACTCCAGAGTCCTTCCACTTTGGGGCCAGGGAAGAATGGCTCCTAGCCTCCACACTGTACTTCTGGGGCCATGCTGCAAAGTGGTTAAGAGCTCAGGAACCGGGACATCTGAGGAGAAATGTTGGTTCTGCCACTCACTAGCTGTATGAATTTGGGCAATTCAATTAACTGCTTTGTGTCTTCAGTGTGATCATCTCCAAAGTGGGCATGATAATGAATACCTGCAAGTAAGCTGTAGGCAAGATTCAAAGATTCAGTAAGTGTTAATTAAGCACTAAGGCTAAGGCTTGGCAAACTGAGCACTAACCCTAGTGTACGCACACCCCTGAAAAGAGGTCTGCACAAACTCTCACCACGTTGTTTTCCCTGCCTGGAATTTTCTTCAACCATCATTGTCCATTTGAAGAAACACTATGTTTTCTTTAAGATTCCACTGAAAGGCCACCTCTTCTATGATGCCTTGACAGGTAGTGGAGTGGATTGGGATTTGGGGTCTGATACACTTGGCTTTAACTTCAACATTCTCACTTTCTATCCCCATAACATTGAGTAGGTTCATTGACCTACCTGAGTCTCATTTCACTCACTTGTAAAATGGGGATAAGATTACCCTGCTTGCAGTCCATACACTTTAGTTCTCTGAGTTCTTTCTCTTGACACCTATTGCGGGTGGAAATTGATTAATCCCTCTGCTGGGCTCCCCCTAAAGTGCATATACTTCTATTATAGCCACAGTTACCTTATTCTCTGGACTAAAAGCTTGGACTTGTTCATATCTTGCCTCGATTATTTTGACCTTGCCTGACTAGTACCTCTCTGTCCATTTATTCTCTAGTTTCCTATTTACTCAGAGATGTCTCCTAAAAATACAAATCTGATCAAGCTGCTTATCTCAGAAGCACTGAGTCTCATTATCTATAAATCAAGTTCAGACTCCCTGGAATGATATTTAAGGTTCTCAATGTCTAAATACATGTTTCCCTACCCAAGCTTGTCATGCCAACTCTAGCCACTGCCCCATTCTGTGAGTATTCATTTCTCCCCTTGTCCCCAAACAAGCCACGGATTCTAGGTTGTGATTCAGGAGTCATCTCTGAACAGAATGCCCTTCTGCTACCTCCTCACCAACTGAAATCCTACTCCAGCATGTAAGGCCTAGTTGAACAATCCCACTTTTCCAAGGCCTTTCATAATCCCCATTCTACCCATGCTGCCTCCGCCCTCCCCCCCCCGCCCACGCTGCCGCCACCACCACCCTACAATTGGAATAAATGAAGTAAGTTAACAGGAAGACTGAAGTCTCAGAGCTGACACTTAGCAATTGGTAGACAGGGGTCTCAAACCCAAATAGTCTGATTCTAAATGTTTTTAACACACATTCTCACCCCCATCCTAGGCTACATTTATTTCTGCCTTTCCCAAGACCCTCATTGACCTATTCTAACCCCAGAACTCTCAGATACTGTACCTGTCTGAAATGTTAGTCATAGAGGGTCATTTGCTTATATTTTTGTTTCCATTTTCATTTCTGATAAATGTGCAATGAAATGAGCACTCTCATACATTGGTGGCAGAAATGTAAGTGGACAGAACTTTTGGAAAGCAATTTGGCTACATATATTAAGAGTCTGAAAAATATTCATACCCTTTTACTTAGTCATTCCTTTTCTGTAAATCTCTTTTATGAAACTAATCAAAAGTAACTATGCACGCATGCACACACAGAATACAAGGATGATATTACAAGGGAAGACTGGAATCAACCTAGATACCTGACAATAAAACATGGCAGTGGTTAAAAACTTCAGTTTCAAAGTCAGAGAAAACCCAAACTACCACTACTTCTTAATAGCTGTGTTATCTTAAGTAAATTATTTGACCTTCCGTGCATTAGATTCCTCATCTCAGTATTTGTCTCTACAAAGGGATAATAGGAGAACCCACTTCATACAGTTATTACCAGGATTGAGTGAGATTTTACAATGAAGAATTTAACTCAGAGTTTAACACGTTGCAAGCTCTCAATAAAGATAAGCTGTAAATGAGAAGTACCAGTAGTAGAAGGAGGAGAAGGAGAAGAGGAGGGGAAGAACAGTTACAAGAGGCAGCCATCGGTTAGAATATTATACAGTTACTAAACATTATGTTTACAGGGTTTAAATTAATATTATGAAAAGTGAACTAATGATCAGTGAAAAAACAGGATTCTAAATTTTGTGTATAGTAATAATCTAATAAAAAAATTTAAATCTTAGAAAAATGCTAGAAGAAGTTATCCTTAATTATAGCAATAGTTATATTTTAGTGATGAGAAAATGTATGTGTGTGCAGGGGGATGTAATTCTTCCACATCTTGGCTTTATATATATTTTTGTCTGTGTGTGCCCTTCCCCACCCAAAGAGTATCACCAACACCCTGAAAAATGTGGCAAAAATAATATTATAATTTTGCTTCATCTTTGGTGTACCCTGATATGAACTCAATACTGAACCAGTAAGCTTTATTGACTGAACAGGCAGCAATGTTTTCATCTGTAAAATGGGGACAATGTATGTCATGGGCTCTTGGTAAAGATTACATGACTCATTTTATTTTATTTTTAAAATTATTGTATTGTTGTTCAATTACAGTTGTCTGCATTTTCCTCCCACCCCTATCCCCAACCTCAGCCAAACCTCCCTCCCTCCCCCGCTCCCACCCTC
>VMDR010010222.1:0-31320 GCA_007922815.1 Macrotus californicus | reverse complement strand
AAAAATCGTTGAACATGTGAAGCACTGTGTCACCAACAAGTTCTAATATATGGAACCCATAAAACAACCCAAAGATGAGTTTGGAAATTTATCTGTAAGCTTTCTTTATAATATTAAGTTATATATTGATAGCACTCTACTATTGTCTGAGCCCCATTAGATATATTAATTCTTTTTACCCTCATAATAATTCAGTAATCGTTGTATCCCCTCTCACAGAAAAAGGAAATACAGTCTCCGGTGTGTCTGCCACATGTACAACGTCACACAGGTAGGAAGCAGCACCTTTCATGAACCACTGATGGCTAAACACGAGTTCCAACTCTGGCTCTGCACTTTCTGATGTGTGAGTGGGGAAATTAATCTATCTGAGGTGGTTTCCTCATCTGTGAAGAGGAAATAGTACATGTGTTGTTGAGATGATATGTTTATCTGAAATGTACACTGAGGAATTAGCAGCTCATTCAAATGTTATCACCATTACCATCATCAGCATTATTAAATCGCTCAGTTTTTGCCCTGGCTGGTTTGGTTCAGTGGACTGAGCGCCATCCTGCAAACCACAGGGTCACCAGTTCGATTCCTAGTCAGGGCACATGCCTGGGTTGCAGGCCAGGTGCCCAGTGGGGGGTGTGCAAGAGGCAACCACATATTGATGTTTCTCTCCCTCTTTTTCTCCCTCCATTCCTCTCTGTCTAAAAATAAAATAAATAAAATATTTTTTAAAAATCACTCAGTTTTACTCAGCAAAGGGTGGATCAGGCTTGGATTCTAGACCACTGATACCTTAAAGAGCATGTTAATCACAGCTGCAGCACGGACTCCACCCCCAATTTTGTTAAGAGTGAGATGTAATATCCTATAAGTCAGGCACAGACACACAAATCTAGTTTTCATGTCTGTGAGCTTGCTCCATCTCCACAACCAGATTGTATCTCTTTGACTAAAGAGACTAGAGCCTCCTTTTCCTAGAGTTCTTTGGACATAGGTTTTGATTATTTGCCAGTGGATTAGTAATAACCAAAAACAAGCTGTAAACAGGAAGTCCAAAAGGCTTCAAGAAATTGACCTATTTCAGAGAAATTTCTACCAGGAAGATGACTTAAATCAGAGCCGAAGACTCCTGGCTCCGCACTCAGAACTTTTTTAAACCTTAGGACAGAGAAACCAAACAGTCCCACATCCCATTCCTGGAAGGAAATCAACTCTCCGATGAGCAGACTGTTAGGCGGAATGCCACAAACAACAGTCCTGATTTTTGTTGTTGTTTGGGCTGACCTGGTCAGGACATCACAGAGCAGGTATGACCCTGTCCCAGGGAACTCAGTGAAGTGAGGAGGACAGAGGGCAATAATTAGAAGGCTGGGTGACAGCGCTGAGACCTGAGGTTTATGTTTTCCTCATCCCGTACACACTATCTGCCATGACCACAAGTAAATTGCGTATAACCAATGTTTTTCAAAGGGGTTGTAAGGGTTCCCAGTTCCTTCCTCGGGCTATGACTTCAACATCTTGAATATCTACCTTAATGAGGATCCCTGGTTTTAATACTATGAGACTGAGCACATCATTTCCTGTTGCAGCTCAGCTGAACACGAAGGCTGGGATTCAGAGCTCTGTCTCCCCCCCAGCAGTAAGTCTCATGCCTTGCCTGCTCCTCTCATTGAGCTCCCCAGCCATTGTGTTTCCACACTGACTAGTGAAAACAGCTTTCTCACATTAGAAAGGCTGCTCAGATATGGTGGAGGCACTAAAAAGCAGTGAGTGTGTCGCCCAACTGTAAGTGACAAGAAATCAAGTTTATTATTAAATCGATCTCTGTAGTATTGCTTCAGAACTTCATGTCTTAATCATAAAAATAACATCTGCTATGCTGGGGAAACAGCTAATATGTCTTGAAATAATATAGCCAATATTTATTTAACACTTACCCTTTGCCAAGCACAGTGCTGAATTTTGAAGAAATTAACTCTTTAATCTTTACCATAGCAAGGTGAAGAAGGTACTATAACTATTCCCATTTCACAGATGAAAAATGGAGGCTCAGAGAAGTCAAGCAATCATGCTGAGGTCACATAGCTAGTTAGCAACAGAAGGAGTACTCAAACTCAGATCAACTGGACCTGAAAGCCATCCTTAGTGTAGTTCTACACAAGGTCCTAAGTCAACTATCACTGAAGTCAGCTCTGAAGGGATCGCATTCCTCTTGACTTTTCATCCTTCAGGTATCAACTTAGAAGTCCACTCCCCCAGAAGCCTCCTTGATTCCCCACCTGCTTTAGGCTCCCTCATGTATACCTATCACACCATTACCTCTTCGTTACAGCATCCCTTGTAACATCTGATCTCTCCCGGTGGGCTGGGAACCCACCAAGGGCAGGAGCCAAGCCTGTTGTGTTCACAGTTAGAACTCCAGTGGGTACGCCTTGTACCTCATAGGTACCCAAGAAATGTTGGGACATGTGGATTCCTGAATAAAGATGACACTCCACAACAGCTCTTTTTGTCATGTGAAAGTGGAGGACCTCACTGCTTCTCTCCAGAGCTTCCTTCGTCCTGGGAATCAGAGAAGCAGGTGAAGCTGGGGGCATGCTTTTTGAAAATGCCGCAATCCCCTAATAATGCTGATCCTTTGACTTTAAAGGAGCTCCAGTTTGTTTGTGGCACGTGAAAACCAGCCATGTCCTTCACACACACCACACAGTGACTCTGCTCTGGCTCCTTCACAGTGGCAGCCACGGGAAGGGAGTTTGTGTCCTAACATATGTTCACACGGGTCAGTTTTTAGGATATTAACCGTCATGCCATGGTCAGCAATGATAACTGCATAAGAAGACAGCACTAGGAAAAAGCAAGGTGTTGCCTCTTTCCAGTGAAGCAGAATCAGCTACAGGATGTGTGGGACCCAGTGCAAAATGAACATATGGGTTCACTTGTTCACAAATGATTAAGAATTTCAAGACAGTGGCAGCAAAGCTTCTAAGCACATGTCCCTGAACATTGCACAGGCTGCACACCCACAAAGACTGTCTTGTGACTGGCACCTGCAGAACTCCTACTAAGTGCTTCGCTCGCTCTTTCTGGTGTTTCACTTCATCCTCGTGAGGGTTGCAGGGGGCACGTAGTTTACAGACTAGACATCTTGGCATCAAAGGTGTTTTCCTAACTGAATGGTGGAAAGGGACTAAGAGCAAAACTAAAAGAGGAAGAGAGGGAGAAGATGAAGACAAGGAGCCAGAGGTACCTGTGCCACTCTGACCAATCCCAAGTGAAAACTCAATTCAATCATTCTTTCTTTTTCTCTTTCTCTCTTTCTTGACCTTTGATAGGGAAAGAGGTATTAAACAGAGTTAAAGCTTTCTGAGAGTTTAACCCAAGGAAATAATTATCGGCCCAGCACAGAGGATAGTAAGTATTATCAGTCCACTCCCTCTGTTTCTCAAGAAGCAGGACCACTGAAAGTCACTCACATTCTCCGCAATGATTGGGTATGCCTCCTCTCGTCAGCCTTTTACGATGGGGGTAATGTCCTACCTCCCCGCACTCTGGGGCCACCACAGCATTAGACGTGGGTACTGGAAGACTGGACGAGTAGAAATGAAGAAAACACAAACCACTTCTCTCTGATCACCAGCTCACTCATCTTACAGCTGCGGAGCTCCCTCTGTCCCAACCAGGAGGCAAGCAGGGTCTGGGCAGGGCGAGGAGAGCACTCACCCTTTCCAGGGCACTACGTTTCTCACGAAAAGCACTAGACTTGTCAGGAAATCCCTTTAAGTACTTGAAAAAACAAGGGATATTTCAAAACAAGCCTCACTCTCATGTGTGATGAGATTTATGTAAGTTTTAACTACAGAACAGTCGTTAATAAAAGACACACGGTATTACCCGAGATCTCTAAAAGTGGGCATCGGCCTGAACAGGAACTGTATTCAGAAGCCTGGGCAGAACCAGCCATCAGCTAAAGCGTTGCTCTGTCACCCACAGAATGATTCCAGTAAAAGACCTGTAGGCTACTTTTTTAACTGCAAAAATGTTGCCATCACCCTTTAGGTTAAAAAGTGATGAGAAGTGAAAGATTCCCACAAAGATTAAAACCTAGACTTCACTGCTTCCTTGCTTGATGACTTGACAAGTTCCCTCACCCTCTAACCTTCACTTCCCTCACCTATAAAAATGACATAATAATTAAAATAACACAATACCACCCAGGAGAGTCACTGGGATTCAGTGAGATAACTACGTAAAACACACAGTGTGGTAGCTGGTGGAGAAAAGTGCTGGCCAACAGTCACCTGTCACTATCATTACCATGACATTAAGGTTCCAACCGACAGTTTCAAGGTTGGTCAATGGTCCCAGAGGCCGTACATCTCTCACTGTTACCATATCTTGTTGCCTAGGACCCATAAAAGTGTCTGTCAATATTAGACATTTAATACATATTTGGTGAATAAATGATTCACTAAAAATCAGTGTCTTTACAATACTATATTTCAAGCTTCATTGAGACTAAAGCCAAGAATTACCCATCCACCCATTTTTTGAAAACATATTCATTAGATTTCTATTGTGTTCCAGGTACTACACCCTGTAGTGTCTATTTCAAACAAAGCTGGTGATCAACACAATTTTACTTAAAAGAAGAGATCTGGATCGTGGCCCTAAAACTCAACTGCACACAATGTTGGTCCAGACTTTTAAAAGCCTTGCTGGGCTCTTTTACATGTAGCCCACGGTTTTCTGGGATTCTTTGTTCCTGAGAAACCAAAACTCTGTAAAGAGGCCTATGACACAACTGGTTTCCCCAGGAATCATGGCCTTTGAGTTAGGTACTACTGGGTCAAAAGTGCATGGATGCTGCTTGAAGGCAGGGATGTTTGGGAGAAGAGGGGAGGGGAGAGGACAGGATGGAATGGGAGGGGACAGGAGGGGATGGCAGGGGAGGAGAGAGGAGAGTCCCACAAAGGGCAGTGTGGTGTGGTGTAAGAAACATAGACTTCAGAATCAAAACTCTGGATTCAGATCCACACTCTGACACTTCCTGGCTATGTGGCCTGGGCAAAACTCACATGCTCTTGGAATGTGCGTTTCTGCTACAAAAAATAAAATGTAGATACTGGTACTTAGAACACAGGGCAGTGTTTTTGAAAATACGAGTTGCTACCCATTAGCAAGTGGTAACATCAGTTTGAGTTACAACCCCCATTTTAAGAAAATAAAGTGGTATAGCATATAAAATATCAAAAGTACCTTATATCTCATAAGGACAAACACTGTTTCATGAAATTTTGCTTTAACTTTACATATGTAATTATATATTATATGTACATTCTATATACATATACATAATATTAAATGTGTTTCTTACTAAGGGTCACAGGCAAAAGTTTGAAATAATTCTTGTAGGTATTACAAAGAAGGTGTGTACATGAAGGTATCTGGAATGTAGAGAGGTGTTCTGTTATTAGTAATTTCCTATCAAGGAGAAACTAGGAGATTTTGATAAATTTGCTATGAAATCACAATTTGTTAGGGACTGAATGTTTGTGTCCCGCCCCCAGATTTATACATTGAAAACTAACCCCTGGGGTGATGGTGTCGGGAGATGGGGCTTTGGGGACGGAATCAGGTCCTGAGAACTCTGCCCCTGAGAATGGGATCAGTGCCCTCAGCAAAGGGACCCCCGGCAGCTCTCTCACTCTCTCTTTGTCACAGGAAAGCACAACAAGGGAGTGACAGTCTGCAGCCCAGAGCAGCGCTCTCAGAAGCACCCAACCCCACTGGCACCCTGAGCTCAGACTCGCAGACCCCAGACCCCAGAGCTGTGAGAAATAAAGTCATGTTGTTTATGAGCCACCCGTCTATGGTGCTTTATTGTAGCAGCCCAAATGGACAAAGACACTATGCTACATACATGCCCCAAGTTTCTCATTTTCTTCCTGTTTAGCACAACCTGAAGCTTTTCGCATCTTGCTAAAACTTTGAGATATATCAAATTTTTGGAGAGACCACTTTAGGGTTATTTGGGAGGTAAGTTTATAGAATGAAGCTCCTTGCTTCAAGATGTTTTCTGCCATTTACCGGGGATGACTGTTTAGAGAAAATCAGATCTTGTGGGCTTGTCTTGCCTAATGTTCTGGATGTTGGCTTTTTTCCTTTGAAAAGAAAACCAATATTCACAGTAAAATAAAGGGGTTTTCTGACCCTTCCTATAGACCAGACTTTGCAATGAGCCCTTTTCTATAGTCCTTTGAGGCAGGTATGGTTTTTGCCTTTGTGCTCAGGAAGAAACTGAAGTTCAGAGGAGGTAAGTTAGTCACCCAACATCATCAGCAAGTGTGTAATGGAGCCTGGACTGAGACCCAGGTCGGAACCAAACCAAAGACCATGCCTTTCCTGCCCACCAAGCAGTGGCCATGACCCCACACTTCTCAAAGCAATTCATTGTTCCCTTTTATTCTGAGAGGAAGATGGCTTTGCCCACTAGAGTGAAGCAGGGATTCCACTGGAGACCAGACTTCTCTCTACAGGCTTGTTTGCACCAGTAACAGAATTATTTCTTCTCTGCCTCAAAAAACAACCCACCACTGTCTCCATGAAGAGCTGTTGGGATTTCATTTATTCCTGACCACCTGAAGACTCTTTACTTTCCCAGCCCTCTCATCATTTTTATGAATGAAGCAGGAAATTTCCACCTCACTCCCCAACTGAAATATTCAACTGAGATTTAGAGTATGGAGAAATCAAAGACCCCATGTACACATATATATCACGTCTCCCCTATGAGTTCTTCTCAAGGTGCTACCCCCAAGAGGCATAAAGAAAGTCGGCCATGGCTAGATCACATTTGGCAAGGATTTGAGTGGGATGTCTTTTCCAGACAAAAGCCAGACCAGGCAGTGCCCAGAATGGAAATGCCTATAAAAGCCAATGTCATTAAAATAAAGTGTTCTTATCACTGAAATATTAGGGGATTGAAAGAAAAAAATCTTGATTTAGCTCAAAATACCAAGAAAATAAAACCCAATAGAATTCTGAAACAGTTCAGGATGGAGCACTGTCATAAATAAATAACTGCATCAGATCGATCCCATACTATGTCTCGATCTAAGGGGAAAAGCAAGAATTTACCGGCAGAGTCGGGTTCATTTGATATCTTCAATAGGAAGGGGGTGAAGTTCATCTCCCTAACCTCTCATTTGCACTCTTTCTGGTCACAGACGCTCTTGACTTCAAGGTTTCTTTTCTCTTCCTTCTATCAAAACAAACTCTCAATGAAAGAATATCTGTTTATTTGTTTCCATTAAGTAAAAATTAATGATATGGCTCAATATGCTACTTATTCTAGGGGCTTCTGCCTCATAACCAGAGACAAATACAGTAGTTATGTGTTTTTAATTGCCTCTGATTTTATTCCTTTATGGAGAAGCTAGTTTTCCTTCCAGGTCCCCTTTCACCATGAAGCTCAATAAGCCAGGAGGCAGGAAAGGAGAAGAAACTAACAGTGGGAAAGCCCCTGTCAGTCAGGGAGGAGAAGCATGAAAACATCCGCCCTGTCTAGATCAAGGTCTAGTTAGAATATGGAGGGAAAGTGAGAGAGCTGGTCTCCAGATGCCTTTTCCTCTTCTGCCAGTGACAGCAAAGATGAGGTGACTTCAGAAACATACAGAACACTGGGGCTGGTGGCTCATCTTCCTCAAGCATTGTGCTGTGTGGACCATGGGCTCAGAAATGAGCCATATCCTTGACAGCCATGCATAATATTTAACATAGTATAGGAAGCAGGGGAGGCTTGGTTGAGGCATCAGGACGATAGTACCGACCCAGCCATAAATAGCCTGCATAAATGATCGTACCAGCTGAATTTACTGTTGGGTTGGCCATAAGAAGGTACCAATAGTCAGCACTTTTTGACCTACAGCAATGATGTATAGTTCTACTTGAAAAAAATGGAGTGAGGATTCATAATGAAGATGAGGTCAGTTAAACTACATTTCATTTCTTTGTACATATGTTCAGTGAGATTAAATGATTCAACTTGCTACATGAAGGAAAGGAACAGAGGATGTCTTTGGTCCACTTCTCCCAATCCATTTTCCCTTCCTCTCTACCTGCTCTGTAGCCAGGAAAGCTGACCTGTACAGGCACTATCACCAGGTTCCTGCCCTCTGGCTTCCTGTCGGAAACACTGGCAGAACATGGCATGAGAACAAGGTAACGGTATTTATTCCCTTTCCCCTTTCTGCAAGGTCACTTAGCTCTGTCCCTGCACTATAGGTCACTGGTCTTCTCAATGCGACATTTCCTCTAAGACTCTCTCCCGCATAACCTCTCCCTCCTCTTAGCCCTTTACACTTGGTGCAAGCTCTTTCTCTACTGTTATTAGCCCCTGAGTACTGGGCTGCTCCTTGTAGTTCTCTTATACTCTGCCCAACCTTGTAAATTGTCCTAATTTCAGCATGTCACCTGTTTGTTGCTGGGACTTAAATTCATACAAAGAGGGAACTAAAATATTTCAAGTCATGCCTCTGTATCAAGCATTGAGGTAGGCATTTTACATGTATCATCTCATTCCATCTCCATAATAGAACAGTGAGGCAGGTGTTATTAACCCCATCTTATATGTGAGGAAACTGAGGCTCAGTGCGTTTAAATGATTTGCCCAAGGATACATAACAAGGGAATGAATGTGACTGGTCTAAAACTCATGTTCTTCCTTCTATTTCCAAATAAACTTCCCAGGCAGAAGGTGAAGAAAGTGAGGTTTGAACTTAAAGGATGGACTTTTGCTGAGTACACAATGGTAGAAATGGAAGAGCATTCTAATATGAAAGAACAGTGTGTATAGAGGATAAGAAAGTACCCTGAGTTGTACTCTGGCCAAATACCTGTGGCTAAGAATGTGTCCTTGTGTCCTTGTCATATAGTCAAATCTTAAAACAGTCAGCAAGTGCCAAGATTCTGCTGCCATTTGGTGGAAGTGGGCTACAGACTGTGTCCAGCAGTATGGTGGGATAAGCCTTGGCTGGACCAGGTCAGGAGGAACCTGTGTGCCACGGTGGAGAAGGTAAGCAAGACCAGCGATCAACCAGGTGTAGGTGCAAGCAACAGAAACCAGCCTGGCTGGCATGAGCAGAGAAGGAATTTGTTAGAAGGATATGCAGGAGCTCCAAGGGTGAGAAAGAGCTGAAGAGCCCCACAGAGTATCGGGTCCATGACAGTGGGGACGTACCTGTCTTGTTTTATATAAAATCCCTGGGACCACAAATAATACCCAAAAACTGTTTATTGAATAAATGAATCAGGCTTTAGGGGAGATTGAAACCAACACTGCTCAAGATCTGGAACAGCAGCTAAGAGACTGTCTCTTCAGGGTGGGCCCCAACCATGAGGGAGCTCCAACCATTTTCAGGTTTTGGGTCCCTCCTCTCAATATTCAATGTTCCATGAGAGATCAATGTATTGGCCTTACTCACATCACATGCCCCCTCTTTAACTAATAGAGAGTTAGTGCTTTAACTCACACTCCCGTAAGAGGTATATGATGAGAGAGAGAATCCTCTGAAGCAAAATCAGGAAGCTGTTATTAGAAGTAGAGGGAATGGATGCTGGATTATAAATGCAAAACAGTCCTCAAACCCCATTGCAGCTGCAACCAGTTCATTGAGCAGTGTCAGCCCTCTGGCAGTGCAGACAAGACAGAGATTAATTTCTTTCAGCAGATGCCCCCTGACTGTGTTGAGCCCCTTCCCACTAAGCTATAGATCCTTTATTGACATCTAGGACAGATTCTCCACCTCCTCAATCACTCTCACTTACTAGAGCATCTTTTCAGTCTTTAAGGCTTACCTCCATCCACTTTACTCCAGTTCCTAATTTCAAACTTACACCTGTTTGGACTTAATGCAAAAAAAAAAATGTTTACATGTGGCTCCCACTGTGGTGAACTCTGAAAACTCAGAGATGGCTAAAGCATTATTATCATCCTCATGATGACTTGCAGTAGCTAAAGATGACAGACAGGAAACAGTGAAAAATTCAGCCACAGAAACTCTGTTCAACGTGCAGAGCTTGGGTAGGAAAAGTGGAATGATTAGCTCCTTAGAAAGGAGACAGGGGGTCAGAGGGGCCAGCTCTGGAAGTAGTAACATCTGTGTTGAATGACCAGAGGTTAGTCAGGCATCCACACAGAGAAAGACACTCCAGGCGGGGCTGGTCAGGAAGACAAAACCACTCTGAGCGTTAAGTTCAAATAACTTCACAGAACAGCTCAGAAAAATAGAAGAAACAATGTTTCAGAAATCATTTTGAAAGAATATAGGGATAGTCCTTGTGTAATTATTTCCCTTATCAATTCAAAACCCTAGCAAAGCAATGCTCAAAGGTACTTCAGCAGGGATCGAGGGGAAAGAAAATTAAGTGCATTGTTTTGGGGTCACTTCACCCAATTCAAGAAAAGACATGGAGAATCTTGGAGCCCTGGCCTTGCTCTCTTTCACATTAACAAATCGTCTTAATTGTGCTTTCAGGAGACGAACCACAACCAAGTTAAAATAACTGAATAAAAGCACTCTCTGGTGAATAGCAAGAAGGCATTTGTTCAAGCTTGTTTCAAAATATAAAGAGCGTTAGGCTCACATAGCTCCATGACCTAAGCCGAGAGCAGAGAAAGTTTCTCCTGTTTCTTTTTCAAAACCGTTTCCATTTATCTGGGGGGCTGAGATATTCAGGGTGATGGGTGAAGAATGTTTGCCTAATATGTCACATGGTTAAGTGCTTAAACAGCTTTAAAAAATTCTTTCCAATCTGATTAGTTGATCATAGCTAAGATGATTTATGAGAAACAATTTTCCAAATTATATATTTCCTTGGTTACAAACAATCCTAATTAATTACCATTTATGGACAAGTCTCACATCATCTGCTACATATAATAACTAAGGAATTTATTAGCGCTTAATACTAATAATGTCTTATCTAGTCTTATGTGACAGTAAAGATTATAACAATATGATTTTTTCAGAATTAGAATCTTCATTTATTGTATTTTGTTATTGTGGGTACTTAGCATGCATTTGAGCTGTTTACTGTCTTCTCCCAAAAGACTGTGGTTTCAGGGAGGAGAGGTCTTTTCTCCTGCTGAACTATCTCTAGCACTTAGAACAGTGCCTGGACCATAGTAGGAGCTTAATAGCATCTGAAACTCAGCTAAAAAACAGTCGTGGTAGAAATATAAGAGGCTGGGCTATGGAGCCAGAAACCTGATCCAAATCCTAGTTCCACTGTTAATGAGTTGTGTGAACTTGGGTGAGCAAGTAAAATCTGGGAGCCTTTGTTTTCCCATCTTTACTGTGGGATAAAATACTTCACTGGATAAGAAATTATGTACAGAAAATGCCTGTAGGAGATCCATAAAAACTAGACAAACTGAAACCTTAAGGAGTGCTAAAATCACTATTAGGTTACCCAGAGTATGGTAACCTAATAGTTTCCCATGACTAAAATGCCCCTTAACCCTAAATGAGAGAATAGTAGCTCTCAAACTTTGACGTGCCCTAGCTTCTTCTTAAATGCAGATTCCTGAGCTCTACCCATGAAGATGTGAACTCATCAGGACTGGCATGGAACCGGGATTCTGTATTTCTAACACATGCATTAGTCATTTCATGCATATGATATATGGACTGCATGTGGACAAAAACAAACAAAACTGAGGATAGCAGCTTAATTTAATCTGCAAAAATTAGATTAAGAGGTTTATAGCTCCACAGTCAACTTCTACCCTAAAGTAAGAGGGACCAAGCAAGCAGGAAAGTTTGCACCAGCGCCCACCACCCCCCCCCCCACTCCCCCGCAACTCAGAGAGTTGTAGGATTCTGGTCGAATACCAAGATTGTTCCAAGAATGGGGACATCTGTGCCCCTGGGGCTATGACTGACCTAAAAACAGTTCTAAGTGTTTTGAAGTTTAAAAAGCCTCAAAAGCATTTTTCTCTCCCTCTCCCTGTGCAACCACTACCACAAACCAGTCTTAAAGCCACGTTTACTTCAAAATAAATCTAATCCATATGTTTGTCTCGTTTAGACTTGAGTCGAAAATGTTTTTAGTGTTAATTTATAAGCAAAAGAAACCCTTTACTATGAAAAGAGCAAAAAGGGATTGATCTACCTTTGCTAGCGAAGTGACAATAAATATCCAGAATTAAAGAATGGGGCTTAAAAATGGAGAAAAAGGAAGAAGGTAGCAATTCAAAAGCAAGTAAGAAGTATTTTTCTAGTGCCGCTTAATGTCTAATTCAGTTCAAACAAATGTCCTCAACTGCTTTGAACTCGATAATTTGCTGCTCTCTCCCACCCATCCTTCCACTACAGATATATAAAAAGGGCACATTTTAACCAAGAGTGAATTAGTTTTGATACCTCATCATAATAGTTGTATTGTTTTAAGCTATTTTTTTGAAATAAACATTTTCATGCAAGAGATTTGCCTTTAACCACAAGCAAGTCATAATGCTGTCTGTGTTTATTTTTAAAATGTATTTTATTGATTATGCTATTACAATTGTCCCATTTTTTTCCCCTTTGCCCCATTTTGGCTGGTACCCCCCATTCCCACCAGCATTTGCCCCTCTTAGTTCATGTCCATGGGTTGTACATATAAGTTCTTTGGCTTCTACATTTCCTGCACTATTCTCAACTACCCCTGTCTATTTTGTACCTACCATTCATGCTTCTTATTCCCTGTACCTTTTCCCCCTCTCTCCCCACCCACTCCCCTGATGATAACCCTCCATGTGATCTCCATTTCTGTGATTCTGTTCCTGTTCTAGTTGTATGCTTAGTTTGTTTTTGTTTCTGTTTTAGGTTCAGTTGTTAATAGCTGTGAGTTTGTTGTCATTTTACTGTTCCTATTTTTTATCTTTTTTTCTTAGACAAGTCCCTTTAATATTTCATATAAGGGATGGGTGACGATGAACTACTTTAACTTGACCTTATCTGGGAAGCACTTTATCCTGCCCTTCCATTCTAAATGAAAGCTTTGCCAGAGAGTGTAATTTTGAATATAGGTCCTTGCCTTTCATAACTTGGAATACTTCTTTCCAGTCCCTTCTTGCCTGCAAGGTTTCTGTTAAGAAATCAGCTGACAGTCTTATGGACACTCCTTTGTAGGTAACTGTCTCCTTTTCTCTTGCTGCTTTTAAGATTCTTTCCTTCTCTTTCATCTTGGGTAATGTAATTATGATATGCCTTGGTGTGTGCTTCCTTGGGACTCTCTGAGCTTCCTGGACTCCCTAGAAGTCTATTTCCTTTGACAGATTGGGGAAGTTCTCCTTCATTATTTGTTCAAATAAGTTTTCGATATCTTTCCCTTCCTCTTCTTCTTCTGGCACCCCTATGATTAGGACATTGGAACATTTAAAGATGTCCTGGAGGTTCCTAAGCCTCTCCTCATTTTTTTGAATTCTGGTTTCTTCATTCTGTTCTAGTTGAATGTTTATTTCTTTCTTCTGCTCCAAATCGTTGATTTGGTCCTGGTTTCCTTCTCTTTACTTTTGGTTCCCTGTACATTTTCCTTTATTTCACTCAGCATAGCCTTCACTTTATCCTCTATTTTGTGACCATACTCAACCATGTCTGTGAGCATCCTGATTACCAGTGTTTTGAATGATAGGTTGGCTATTTCTTCATCGCTTAGTTGTATTTTTTATGGAACTTTGATCTGTTCTTTCATTTGGGACATATTTTTTTTTATCTCAGCATGCCTGTTACATAGTAAGGGGTGGAGCCTTAGGTATTCGCCAGGGTGGGGCAACCCACTTGGCTGTGTTGTGGCACTGTAGCGGGGGAGGGGTCTGAGAGGTAACAGTGCCGCTTGCTCAGTTCTTGGCTGGCTTTCAGTCATTTCCTCCACTACCCACAAGCAAATTGGGCCCTTCTGGTGCTGATTCCTGGGTGAGTGGGTTTGTATATATTCTAGGACCCTGTGGGTCTTTCCAATGAACTCTCCTAGGAGTTTCTCCTGCTGCCTCAACCCCCACAGGTTTTTTCAGTCAGAGGTTTTGAGGATATATTTCCCTGCGCTGGAACCCTGGGTTGTGCAGTCTGTCTCACTCCCTACTTGTTCCTCCCAGTTTATCTGCATGAGAACGTGGGACTGCCCACACCACTAGCCCCCACCTCGCCCACCCTGGTCCTCCAGCAGCCTCCTTGCCACCAGTCCTCTCCACCCCAGCTGCCCGTCTGCACCCCTCCTACCAGTCTGGATGAGTGTTTCTTCTTTAACTCCTTGGTTGTCAGACTTCCATACAGTTCGATTTTCTGACAGTTTTGTTGTTTTTTGTTTTTAAATTTGTTGTCCTTCTTTTGGTTGTGTAAGGAAGCAAAGTGTATCTACCTATGCCTTCATTTTGGCCAGAAGTCTATTTACATTTATTTTTTTGAAAATAAGCCAAATACATTAGGAAAGTAGGCCAGCTGTACTGTCATGCAGATCTGAATTTATATTCTTTTCTTTTAAAAAAATTTTTATTGAATTTATTGGGGTGACTCTGATTAACAAAATTATACTGGTGTCAGCTCCACAATCCCACCACACATCATCTGTACACTGTATCGTGTGTCCACCACCCCAAGTCATATCTCCTTCCATCACCATTTACCCACCCTATACCCTCCTCCACCTCCCACTGCCACCTCCCAGTAATCACCATACTGTGATGTCCATGTCCATGAGTTTTTTCTCATTTTTATCTTTTTTGCTCAATCCCTCTACCCCACAAGCCCCACCCAGCCTGTAGGTCTGAATTTAGTCACTGCTTTTATATAGTTCTTTTCACAACCAAAGATGAATCAGAAGAGTTTTATAGTCCAAAGACAACCAAAGTATCTTTGTCACCAGGGAGAGAAAGTGGGTACTTTCCCATTGCCCTAAGTAGTACTCAATCCTCCAAGAGATTTTAGGAGCTGGAGAGAGAGTAGCACTAATCTCCCAAATCCCAGAAGAGAAGAAAAACCTGCATGCTGTTATGTTTTCCAAGCTGCCATGAGGAGGCAGTGCAATGCAGAGGGGACAGCACAGGTTTGCACACCTGAGGTGCTGGGTTGAACTCTACTCCTGTCTACCAGTGTCCTTGAGTGACATTCTTAATCTCTTCAAGGGTTGTCTATAATATGGGGGTGACAACACCTTATAGGGTTATTCTAAGTGGTACCGCAGATAATATATGTAAAGGTTAGAATAGTGACATACCAAGGGAGGTGAAACTTACACCTAAGTGCCTGTAAAAAGAGGGTGCATTATTGGTAGAGAATTTTAAAACAATAATAAAACTGGGTAAAAGTTGACCTGCTCTTTACTATTAGAATACACAAACAATTCTTGCCCTGGCTGGTGTGGTTCAGTGGATTGAGTGCCAGCCTGTGAACCAAAAGGTTGCTGGTTTGATTCCCAGTCAGGGCACATGTCTGGGTTGCAGGCCAGGTCCTCAGTTAAGGGTATGCATCAATCATTGCGATTTCTCTCACACATCAATGTTTCCTTTCCTCTCTTTCTCCCTCCTTTCCCCTCTCTAAAAGTAAATAACAAATAAAATCTTTTTAAAATCTACATGAACAATTCTAAACAAACTCAGTAATTAAATACTTCTCCCACCGGAGCAGGCAACTCCCACTGCACCGTTCCACACCTTGGTATAGGACTAGCTTAGTGACTGGTGCACAGTAGGTCCTCAGGAAATGCTTGGTCTGTTTTTGGTGAAAATGTGGCAAATCCAGAGATGAAAAATAGATCTAATGTTAGAAGAGGGCCTTTGAATATGAATCCTACTGTAAGTCCCAGTTAAAGACAGTGACAAATGACATTTACAGGGTATTAAAAAACGATTTCTGTAATCCAAGAGTTGGCTGACTTTACATGTGGCCTCTATTTTCACCCTACATGTCATCTCTTCTACAATGAACAGACTTCCACCCACAGGCATCAATAAGCAATATGGATTTTATGATTTCCAGGTGGAGATGGACATAGTTTATATCACACACAAAGTATTTTTCTCCAAAAATCATCACTATACATCTCCATTTCTCTAAAGTTCCCCTCAGCTGCCAACCAAAGAGTCACCTTTCTTAATGTACCCTTTCTCCATGGAGACGCCAAGTCTCCTCAAGCTGCAGCCCTGGCTTGTAGATCCACCTCAGGGCCTCTCTGTGTCTCTCCCATTTTAACCAGAGCAATTTAGGTCCATACCAGATCTTTTATACGATCTTCAAGTATGAAAAGACCAGCAAACATCAATTCCTTCAGTCATCATGTGCTAAATTGAGTTGATATTTACAACAAGAACAACACCTAATTTTTTTCTTGTTCACATGTAAAATATTTTTATAGTCTGCCTTTGTGATCACTGACACTCAGAACTAACCTACCCAACAGAAAGGGACAGAAAAAAGTCACACCATTGTGCTCGCTTCGGCAGCACATATACTAAAATTGGAACGATACAGAGAAGATTAGCGTGGCCCCTGCGCAAGGATGACACGCAAATTCGTGAAGCGTTCCATATTTAAAAAAAAAAGTCACACCATTAACTTTACAACAAGTCACCCAGTTGGGTTTTAATTAATAAAATTCAAAACGTCAAATTAAAATAGTTTCACAGCTGTTAAGTAGCATACTGATATTTACTCAAATCCCTGTTCTTCAAACTTATCTTCTCAAAAGACAACCCCTAAAAAAGTGGAAACACAAGCCTAATAAATCACTGCTTTTAGTTTTTAAAGAGGAAAACAACTCACAAAAAACACATACTGATGAAACAGGAGTGGCATAGTAACATAGTGGAAGCAGAGGCGAAGTAATCGTGAAAAGGTCACAGTTGCAAACAGTAAAATCTACTTACGTGGAAAAATGATGTATAGGAAAACTATTGGATGGGCCCTAGAGTCAACGTGAAGATTGAACAACAAAGCTGAAAGGTAGGCAGGAGCCAAGGGAGGTAGACAGCTAAAGACACAGACAACACCATTGCAAAGGGACTGTTTTGGATTTCACCCCTGGGGCCCCAACACTGGACATTCATCGTCACACCACTGCCTCTTCCCTCCACGACTGGGGGCATAAGCACTGGCTGTTCCTGCATCTCTGTGCCACGGCTTCAAGAGTCAAAGTCCCCGGCAGGAGTGCCCAGCTTGACCAATCCTAGGTCACATCTCTGTAAAGCAGTAACTCCCTCACCCTAGCAGGTTACATATACACGAATGCCAAGGGGTCCCTGCAGGGGTCCCAGGCTGCTGTGTCAGAGTCCTCAGGGGAGGGAGCAAGAGGCATGTGACCCAGGCCCAGAGTGAGCTGCCGTCAGGTTGTACCTGCATGAAGCTGATCAAAGCCCACACAGCTCTGGTCATCTTATTCTAACAGTGGCCAGCAAGGCCAGGAGGATTTAAAGTGAGCACCAGAAGGCCATGTATTTTTAGGACTTTGTTTCTCACCTTTGACAAACATGCCTCACCACTGGCTCATAAGTGTCTCACCAGAACATCTAGGGCACCCCCTACATCACCTCCTCAGGCCTTACCAGCATGATGTCATCAATGTAGTGGACCAATATGGACCAATATAACATCCTGCCGAAGAGGGAAGATGGCCAAGGTCCCAGTGCCACCCGCTATAAAGTGGCATAAAAGCATGATGTTGGTGTCACTAGAGGCAATTTTTCAGAAGTTTATTCCAGGTGAAAGCAAAGGTGTCCTGGTATTTTCTGTTAATGGAATATTGGGAGGAAATGCCAGTTCAGTTGTTAAATCCAGGGGCTCAGGCAGAGTCATCAATGTGTCTCAGGTAAGGAAGCTATGTTTAGAACAGCAGCTATAGTTAAAGTCACCTCCTCATCAAGATTAAGAAAACCCAGTCTTAGTCTCTCAAATCCTTCTGACTTCAGCATTGTCCAAACAGGAAGTTCAAAATGGGGATGTGGTAAGACCACCCCTTGTCTTTCACATCCTTGATGGTGGTTCTAATACCTGTGGTTCCCCAAGGGATGTAGTATTGCCTTTGATTTACTTTTTATAGGGAAGTGAAACACCACATGCTTTCTCCGTTTGGTCTTTAAGGCCATTATAGCCTTTATTGTAAGAGCCTGGGAGCCCAAGTGGAGATTCTGCTATTTGCTAAGGATAGCTGCTTAAACTACCACAGAGAAACTAGAAAATTAACCACGAGGCATAATCAGGGTTCTCTGAGTCCACTGGGCGATATCCTGGTTAAAAACCCATTTATCTTCCAAGTTTGGGTTTCACAAACTCCCACTGGCTTTCTGTGTCCCAGGTTCCTGCATTGTTTCAAAGTCAGTATTCAATAATTGTTAGAAGTTTGAGGTATTTTCTCTTCTCAGGAAGCAGTAACCATGGAAAATGCCTGTGGGTCCCTCTGCGGACAGTTAAGAGAAGTAGTCCCCATGTGTATTCGGGACATTATTGAGCGTTTCTCCCTCAAGCATACCCAGCTCCTTTTCAAAGAGCTCTGAGTCTATGAAGTGACTCCTCCTAAAGTTTAAGGAACAGTAACAATTTTCTATATCACTGGCTCAGTTCAGGCAAAGTTCTAAACTAAACCAGGCCCAAATGTTTTTAATTAAAGCAAACAGACCTTCACGGACTAACTTTCAATTTAAATGTTTAGGATTCTACAATCAAATATCCACATTAAAAGACCCCTGTGAAAATGAAAACCAAGTAAGAAAAAAGAGCATGATATTTCATTCCTAAATACTTCCTCACGCCATCCTAAAAACAAATGACATTATCTTATAATACAGTATCACATTTAATGAAATTAACAATAATTCCTTACTATCATCTAATACCTAGTTCATCTTAAAATTCCCTTTGCCTATGTCCTAATTACCTTTTTACAGTGGGTTTATTATACTGCATTATATTACACTGAAATATATTTCATCTTATATTAAAATGCATTACATAGGGTTCTAAATTGGGCTCAAAGATGTACAGAGCAGGAAAAGGCATCACTCACACCCTTACAACAACAAAAAAGCTGAACTGAAGATTATCAGCTTTCCTCGAACCCATCGGCAAACTGAGATCACACAGCAAACAAGTAATGTGAAATCTGGGAGTGACAGGCCAGGAGGGAAGCCATGAACATCAGTGAGAAGTTTCAGCTAGAAATCCAAAGAATAAAATAAATATCTGTGAGCCCCTAGTGATGCAAATCGATGATTGAATACATAAATAAATGAGGGAGAAGGGACAGCTCTTCCTTACAGAAGAATTTCAAGTAATAAATGCAGGAATGAAAGATAGAGGAAATCATTATAGAACACCTCAGTAATAGTTATTACAGGTAAGATTCACTCACGAATGACAAAATGATGAGAAAAGTCTCACAGGGAAATGAGATATGCACATAGCCTCAAAGGATCTTGCCTAAACTATTTGTTAATTACTGTGGTGGTTCTAACGTTTGTCCAGAAATTCTTTGAGCATCTGCCCTCCAGGGTATATCAGTACGTGCCACTTGAGAAGAAGCTACACTTAGTGACTTCTAAAGGACAGAGAATGGAAAGGGTAATGTAATAACCCTGCAGTGGAGAAACCTGGAAGACACCACCTTACCCGAATGACCAAAGTCAACATCAACAGTAAGAAGTCATGTTGACACCACGGTCTGACATAACGCAGTGAGGAAAATACTTCCCCTCTGTGTTTCCTTTTCCAAAATTCCATAACTCCAGTCTAGTCACCAAACAAACCCAGGCTGAGGGACATTCCCCAAAATACCTGATCAATACTATTCAAAAGTGTCAAGGTCATTAAAAAAAAAAACCTAAGGAAAAGCTAAGACATTCTCGCAGCTTGGGAAAAACTAAGAAGACAGGACAACTAAATGCGATATAGTCTCCTGGAAGAAGAGGAGAATTAGCTGTGGAAAGTCTGGGAACATCCCAGCAGAGACAGTAGATTGGCCAGTGGCGTTGCGCCAAAGCGAATTTCCTGTCACTGCTGCACCATGATTGTGGAAGATGTTCAGATCAGGGCCTGTGTCTGAGGTCACGACGGCTGCAGTCTCCACGGGCCGAAGCACTCCAGGAACCCCAGACGAACTGTGCCGGCGGGCCGGAGTGCTGGGGCCAGGGTCAGAGGCCATATGAAAACATTTACATAGGGCTCCACACAGTAACAAAAAGCACAAAGTTAGTACTCCTCAGATGCTGGACGGTGGGTTTTTTCATGTGCTCCAATATTCACTTCAGTGATACTGAGCGTTTCAAACACGGCAAGATCACCTATTGAGTTTCGCTGGCCCTTTAGCAGTTAAAAGCAGTAGATCCCCACATTGGTTTTATAAGTATTAACAACAGAAGAATCAGAAAATGGATATGAACAAAAGGAAGAAAATGAAAATGGTCACTGGTAAATATCTTTTCATATCAGTAAGAGTCATTCTACATCATTTTTTCTGACTCCATTTAAGTTAGTAAAGTTGGCTAAATACAATTCACAGGCAGAATGTAATGTCTTATCATCAGTGGATTGATAGCTACATATCAAATTGTTCACTATGTAACAGCCAAAGTACTGCTCGTAAGACAAGAAATAAAATTCATAGAAAAAAACCTTCACTGCTAAGTACCTAATTAAGCATTTAGTGAGCTCTTAGGGCTTCTCAAAGGCCGTCTTTGCTCAACGTCCCCTACTCACATTTACTCCACCCTAACCCAGGAAATCCTATTCCAGAGAAAGATCACTAAAGAATTTTAAAAATTTTAAAGAATTTATAACAAATTGCTACACGTGGAGTTACCGCGTTCAATCAGATAATTGAGTCTCAGCTGCTTGCAGGAGCTGAATCTCAAATAAACATTTGCTGACCGATAAGAGAACGGCTAAGACAAGAAAGAAAACCATGACCGGGTTTTGGCTGTACAGGTTGAAATATTCAAGGGGAAAGGGGAAAAGAGAGTGTAGTTTCAGTATTTCTCTGTCAGAGTATGGTGGAAAGTTAATACATGGGAGACTACTTGTATGCACTCTGTTTTGAGGTTCAAAATAAAGATCGATTTTTCTTAATTATAAGATAACTTTTTTTTTTAATCCTCACCCAAGGATATAATTCCATTGATGTTAGAGAGCTAGGAAGAGAGAGAAAGAAACACCGATTTGAGACAGAAACACTGATTGGTATCCTCCCGTACAGGCCCCGACGAGGGACTGAACCCTCAACCTATGTACGTGCCCTGACCTGGGATCGAACCCGCAACCTTTTTGGTGGACGGGATAACACTCAACCAACCAAGCCATTCAGCCAGGGCACAAGACGACTATTAATGTCAATAGTCATGAATCCACTAAAAATTGAAGCACAAGATAAGTCAGACCTATAAGGGAAGCTTACAGAATGGTGTCTGCACTGAGGTGCCTCCTTGGAAGCACACGCTCTGTTGAACAAATCATGACAAATTGTTTATGTAAGCTAGAGCAATTTAGGGTAGAGAGGATAGAGAGAGGGTAATGAGACTCAACTGGCCATACATGATCCCCGAGTAACCTAAACCCATAAGCCTTATGTTAGAGGTAGCATGAAGTTAATCATTTCATTGACCCAACTGAGGACGCCACTTAATAAACCCCCAGAAAATGATATTCATAGAAGTCTCTGGCAGAAAAAGAAATGTGTGTAAGGTTTAGCCTTGTAAAAAGAGCTCAAGATAGAGAAAGCAGAGCTCTTTTCCTATTTTCCCTGAGGAAACCAGCAGAGAATGGTTATATAAATGAGATTCACAGTGAAAGATTTTTAAAGAAAAATGGAACACCATTCAGCCTTGAGAAAAGACAATGACAGTGAACTTCAAGATTTCCCCTCAACCCACCTCAGGGGATGATCAGTTTTCTAAATACTCACAGAAGCTCACAAAAGGAAAAATTTAACTAATAAACCATTTCATTCTCTTTTTCAATTCTATTTAAATTATAAAGCAGAAAACTGTCCTAAAAGGGAAAAGGGAAAACTGGCTACTGAGGGAATGTGGCTAAACTCACTCATTCTGGAGATGTTTAAAAACTGGAGTGATTTAAGTGTAGCCTGAAGGCAAGGACGGCTGCAAGACCTCTGCAAAACCCCGGTAGTCTGGTGTCAAACACCCTGCATCAGAGCTCTTTCATGGGCCTGGGGAAAAATTCAGGAAGTTCAGGAACTGTAGAGGTCAAAGTTACAGAGCCTAGGAATTCTACAGCATTGCCAAGAACCTCAGAGTTTATTAACAGATTTTAAGGACGGAAGACAGAGAAAAAGAAAGAACTCTGGTGAAGATTCAAGTTCTTTCCAAATATTTCTGTAAACTTTTATATTCCTTTCCTGTTAGGTCTGAGATTTGATTTTAACTTCTCTATGATCTAATTGATTAGCCTGTTATTGTTTCATGGATGCTGGTGGAAGAAACAAGATCTCTGGCCTTGGCTGGTGTGGCTCAGTGGATTGAGTGCCGGCCTGAGAACCAAAAGGTTCCCGGTTTGATTCCCAGTCAGGGCACTTGCCTGGGTTGCTGGCTAGGTCCCCGGTAGAGAGGGTGCATGAGAGGCAACCACATATTGATATTTCTCTCCCTTTCTTTCTCCCTCCCTCCCCCTCTCTCTAAAAATAAATTTATAAAATCTTTAAAAAGTAATTTAAAAAGAGAGCATTTTTTAAAAAGGAAGAAAGAAATGAGATCTCTGGGTTAGAGACAAAGGCCTCCACTCCTAGCACAGCAGACACTCTGCGCATTACTATGTGTGTATCAGTGCCACTTGCCCTCCCAGCCCCACAGAGGTCCTGCGCAGGGCCCCAGAGGATGCCTGCACATAGTGGGTGGCACTGCAGGAGAGAAACACCAAGCCTGGGGAACGCACCATTTCACAGGAAGCAACAAGCAAGCCTGCTCTTTGTCCCAGAGGGAGATATACTTCATTCCCCAAGGATGTTCACTGCAAACACAATCCTGAGAAATGACCTGGGTACAGAGCGATGCTGACCTTGCAATCTCAGTGTACACGGCAATGTAAAGGATTACAGAATATCTATGGAAAACTTTCTCCCATTATTTCCTCTCACTCTCCTATTCTCTTATCTAACCCTCCTTTTTCTCTTGAGAATATAAGGGGAAAAACCAGCAAATGGACTCAGGCCCTTCCTATAGCCTAGCTCATCACATCATTGAGGTCTGGAGCAAAGAAAAAAGCCCCAACTCAGAGGTTCTTACACAATTTCAGATTCTGAGAAACACGTGTGATCATCTCACAGGACATTTTCTACGGCCGCTCAGGCAGAAAGATGGCTGCTCCTCCCACTCTTGACTTCCTCAAAGACCAGCTGCCCATAGGCCTGGATGCCTGGCCATTTTGTTGGAGCATCATCCCATGCTCCAAAAGATTGCAGGTTCAATTCCTAGTCGGGGCACATACCTAGTCTGCAAGTTTGATGCCCAGCCGTTGTGCATATGGGAGGCAACCAGTCAATGTTTCTCTCTCACGCTGATGTCTCTCTCTCTCTCTCTCTCTCTCTCTCTCTCTCTCTCTCTCTCCCCCCCTTCCCTCCCCTTTCCTCTCTCTCTAAATTCAATAAACATACCCTCAGGTGAAGAGTTAAAAAAAAAGACTAGCTGTGCACAGCTTTAATCTGCTTTTTCTTCTCTCTCCTGTGGCCTCCACAGGACTAGAAACATTCTTACACTACACCATATACGTGAGATCCTCCCAAAGATCCATTTTCTCGGTTGTGCTACTCATCAGGCACTGGGAAAGACGTATTTCAGCAAACAAAACATTGGCTTGTTAAAGCATTATAGCTGCACTGGAGAGCCAACGGGGGCCCAACGCCTCCTCTGTTCTGCCTGTTGCGTGTTTACAAAACGGTGTGCAACAGCCACGGCTGTGTGTCTACATCTTGGGTCACGGAAAATTCCCACCCGCCAGCCACACCATCCACTTTTTCTCCAACCTGGAAAGCATAATAAATGCAAGTAGAAGGGATGTCATTACAGAGAAAAATTTGAATTCATTCTCACCCACTTGGTTAGAAAGCAAATCACTTGCAGGCATGACCACTGCTAATGACGTTGCGGGCGCATCGCCGGCAGCCCCGCTCACGGCTGACAGCAGGCTGCACAGTGGAGCACGCCGACCTGCCCTAAGCACTGTGGAAACCGGTACAGGGTGGCCAATATAAAGTTCTGTGAAAAACTGTTTTTCTGAATCAGTTTGGGTCTCAGCATGTTTAGTTTAATTTGGAGAAAGTACCTAGAAACTAACTGAGATTTTTAAAGTTTTGGGGTCCTTTCAAATATTGCTAAGAGAAGAGTTTGATTCTATTAATTTATCACTCACATACACATGACATTGTCCAGTGTAACCCTTGCTGTTGAGAGAGTTTGTCACATTGGCTTGGCTTCTCCACCAACCAGGTACTTGTGTCATGCCTGAGGGAGTCAGAACAGGGGCAGGCCCTCTTACACAGCGTTTTTGAAAAACGCTTAATCAGCAAATACTAAGGTCACTACTTCTCCTTGCTCTACATGGGGAAGCCCTAAGTTCAGTCACTCAGCCACCAAAGAGGCTGTCTCTGCACCCGGAGGTACAATGTACATAGACCTACCTGCTACCTCTGTTTCTCCCTTTCTCTCGATAATCTAATGTTCTTTGACTGCTTTGACTTTAATATTCTCAGATGACACTCATTACCTACAGGTCATGGAGAGGGAGAGGAATCCCCTGCAGTGAGGGCTCCCGGAGTTATGCTGCCATTTATCAGGATCGCACCACAAGCAGACGCTGTGCCAAGTGTCCTATCCATCTGGGCTCCTTTAACTCTTTCTTTAACGACTGTCCTCTGAATGCTTTGCCCATGGACCTGACCATCGACTTCCAGAGCCCATGCTCTGTCCATGAACTGTGCTATAAAAGTTCAAAAGTGGCCTAAGAGCCATTTTATAGAGCCTGAACCTCAAGGAGATCATTTTCCCTCTGTCCTTCCTGGTAAGGCTCAAACAAAAAAATGGGAGTTTGAATTACATAGACAGAAAGTTTGGTAGACAGGTTGGTAATGAACCAGAGACACGGAGCTGGGAAAGAGTAGATGCCCCATCCTTAAGAGCACCTATAAAGGCAACAGCAAGTGTGCGTCTTGGATTGTTCAGGAAAAACATAAGAAATCTTTCTTCTTTCCAGGTCAACTTATGTAAAGGGAAAAAATGAATCAAGGAACTACTAATCACTAAGACTTAAGGTAGTGCTTTTTCAGTGCCAGACTTTATTCTAGTGCTTTATACAATACTAGGCAAGAAAACTATGATCAGGAAAAGTGGAGCACAATTTTTAACTTGGAAAAATAAACATTTTCCTCAAACTATTTTTAAACTACAAATAATAAAACTCTAGCCTTGGCTGGTGTAGCTCAGTGGATTGAGCATGGGCCTGGGAATCAAATGGTTTCCAGTTCAATTCCCAGTCAGGGCACATGCCTGGGCTGAGGGCCAGGTCCCCAGTAGGGGGCATGTGAGAGGCAACCACACGTTGATGTTTCTCTCCCTCTCTTTCTCCTTCCCTTCCCCTCTTTCTAAAAGTAAATAAATACAATCTTTAAAAAAAAAAAAACTCTATTTTACAACAATCATCAAAATAATACTTCAGCTCCATGGAGAGTTAAAAAATTGGTGGGGTAGAGGGAGAAAAAGAAGGAAATAATAAGCAAAAGAGGCAAAGGGGGCAGCAGGGGGAGGGCGAGTAAAAAGAATACAGAGGGAAAAGAGAAATGTTTGAGGGTGGGGAAGGAAGAAAACAAGAGAAAGAATCAGAAGGAGAGAACAGGAGGAAAAACTGAGGAGCAAACAAAAAGAGAGGAAAATGGAAAGGAAACGCTAGTGAAATTATTTTTACATCACACTCTGCTCTTCAGTCAGGCTGTGAGTGGATGTAGGCCAAGATATTAATAAATCATTTCCTTTTACAATACCTAGTTAACTGTTTAACGGCTGTTCACAGGTCTCCAAAATCTTACTAAGTTTTCTGAATCATGGCTCTAACCGATGTCACCACAGTACCTATTAGGCAAAATTATTCTTCAGGCCACTCTGCAGAGAGCCAGGGACTATTGCTTCCGCACTGAACAAAATCGAAATAAAACACAAATTGACCCTCCAAAGCAATTTTAATACCATCTGAGGAAGCAGACTGGCCTACATGATTTATACTTCAGTTCCATGCCAAAAAGTAAAATTCAATAATATCTCACTAGAAGCATTCTCAACTGAAAAAGTATACCCTTGGCTGGACTCAAGGTTTCCTCCCTCTTGAGCAACCCTTTGCTGCATCTGTCTCTCCAGCTCATCATAGCCTATTTGTCTTCCTTCTGGTCGATAAGTTGTCGGTCAGTCTCATCACGTCCTTAAAGAAATTCTCTGGAGGGTTCACTCCAGCATAACAGTACGTAAAGGGGCTCTCCCAGCCTCATTCATCCTAGCTTTCCATCATTGCTATTTTCCAACCCAGCTCAAGGGATTGAGGAATGGTAGCACATTTTTCAAGTGAAGTTGAAAATTTTCCAGTTCCCTAAGTCTCTGCAGGCAACGTACAGATGTGTGTAGCACAAAATGGAACTTGGAAAGCAGAGGGAAGCTGTTTTGGAGGAGTCAGAAAGTCACCAGATGTTGCTGTTACAGAGAATATGAAATGCTTTCTTCTAAACGTGCAAGTGATTAGAACTTGAGCAACCACTCTATCATTATAGTAATGTGGACATTTTTTTCTTACAAAGTTGCATTTTTCCTGCTCAAAGTCTCTTTTGACTAAATGAATTTCACATGTGTAATCAAAGCATTATGCATGTCATTGTACTGGAAGTTAATTTGAACAATTTCTGTTAAAATTTACCCACATGGTTAAACACTCTTTGAAAAGAATTTCATGAAAGGGAACATTTTAAGTCATTACTTTAAACATAACCATTCATCTTTACTTTAGTGGCAATATTTTTTTCTCTTGGACTAAATGGGTATCTTTAGGCGCAACATGTTTCTACACCAGTGTAGGAATAACCTTTTGTTTCTTAAGCAATAACTAGAAGGTTTTATATCACTGCATAGGGAAATTTTAAAACTTCAAACCCCTTAGGAGAAAAGGGATGTTTTAAAAATACGATTAATAGTGAAAAATTGGAGATAAGTTCAATAATATTAATTTACTTATTCACCCAACAAATATCTAATGATGCCTCAGTCCCCTTCAAAGTAGGCACCTTGGGACCTCACACAGTTCTCCGAATCACCATTAACTGCCCCGTCGTATTTTCCTGAATCTCACCAGTGGTCTGAAATCTCTTTCCTTTCAAAGGTGATTTTTAGTTTTGGGAGAAGTCAGAAGTCACAGGGTGCCAAATCTGGGCTACAGGGGAACTGAGTCACCTGGGTGATTTGATGTTTCACCAGAAAACTGCACAAGATGTGATGCATGAGCAAGCACATTGTCGTGATGAAGCTGCAAATCACCAGTTGCCCATAACTGCAGGTTTCTGAATCATCTGAATAGTTTCCGTGGAGGAATATTCCAGCTTAAAGCAAAATGTGATGCAGATTCGTTGCTCTACTAGCTCAATTTGAATACTATGGCCACACAGCACACATGCTCACTCAATGCCATCTACCACCCCCACTGACTACTACAGTGAAGTCGTCATTGTTCACACATACGTGTTCCAATCCACCCTCCTTGGCTGCCAGATTACACTGATGTCATGCAAACAGTTTTCCTTATACTAACAATGGCTGGACTTTTTCGAGACAGACCTCATATATATAGCAATGTAAGAGCTAACAGTTACTCAGATTTTACTATAGGTGGGCACTGTTTTAAATACTTCACATAAGTTATTTCATTTTATCCTCATTACAACTCTGTGCAGGGTTTGGGGTTAATATCATTATTAACCCTATTTTAAAGACGAGGGAATGGGGACTGAGGTACAGAGAGATCAATTCGTTTGCCCATAATCAGACAGCTTGTTAGTGGCAGAACTGGCATTTAGCCCAGCAGCGTGGGTCCACAGAAGTGCACTTTGATGGGCGTGCTGTTGACTGTGCACGCTTGGGCGCACGCCGTGCGCTCTCAGGTCCAGGCCACACTACTTGTCAGTCATGTGTTCTTGAGCAAGTTATTTTACCTCCCTAAGCCCCAGTGTCTTCCGTTCTAAAATGGAGAAAACAATAGTTAACCTACCACATAGTGTTAACACGTGGATTGAGAGAGAAAATCCACATAAAGTGTTTAGTACCGTGCCTGCCACACAGTGAGTATTCAGTAAACATTCATCATCACCATCTTTTTCTTCTTCTTCAAATTTTGGAAGAAAATATGTCCCAATATTCACAGTGATAATCTCCATGAAGTATCACTATAGAATACTTTTATTTTTTTTTTCTATTATATATGTATTGGATGATTAACAAACTCTTGGATATATAAAGTAAAATTCACAGTCCTCAATTGTCACTCACTACAAATACAATAATTTCTATAAAGACAGGACTAACAATGCTAAATTTTTGTCAAGCACATTCTATATATCAGGTACCATTTTGGGTAAAGAAAACATGAAAATGAGTAAGACACAGAACAAGCTCTTACAGTGTACAGTAGGCAGAAAAAAATGTGAAGGGAGAGCTGCAGGACAAGGGGATAATTTAAAAGACACATGTGCACAATATTGTACAAGCCCAGCAGAGACTGAGAACCTGCCCAGGAAGCAAGAGAAAGCTTCACACTGGAGGGAGGGAGTGGGAGTCCCCTGGGATCAGGAACCCCCCCAGCTTCTCTGAGGAAATAAATTATAACTAAACAGCAGATTCTCAAATCATGCTGCTCCATTATAACACTGAGGAGATGCTGTAAGAACTTATCTCTTGTTTACATCGATTAGCCTATGGTAAAACTGGTCTCCTTACATGTTGTTTCACTTAAAGTCACAGAACCTATCAACAATGTTAATTAAGGGCTTACCATAACATGATAGAAATGTCAGAAGTAATGAAATCAGCTACATAAATTGTGAGCTGTCACACTTCTGTTTATATAAGACTTAAAACGCACCAGTTCCATATTTAAAGACTCCGTGTACTCCCCTAGCAACGCAATCGCCTCACATCATGCTTATAGGTGACCCGTTAGCTTAAATTGTGAGAATGAAAAGGAACGTTCTTCTGATATGAAAGACTTGGCATGCCTGAGCTAAATCTAAGGATGAGGTCTGATTACCAGTGGAGAAAGTCAATGTTGAATGTTACTTGGATGCTGCTGCTGCTGCTCATATATTGTTATTCCTCCAATTCTCGAAGAGAGGATGTTTATATTTAAGAAAACAAAATGTTCATACTCTCTCAAAGAAACACACACAAAACCTCCTAAGCTGTCAGCTGAGAGTCCCTCTCAAGGACAAGAGTTAGAACTACATTAAAGATCCGATACAAGCACTAAGACAAATGGCAACACACCCACAAGTAAAATGTGTAGAAGTTCTGAACACATCATTCACACACCCCAAAAAAAGTACAAATGGGTAATAAACACAAAAATGTTGTAATTCTCCTCACTAATAGAAGAAATGCAAATTAAAACAACAATGAAGGATGATTATTTTCTATCAAGTTGAAAAATACTTTTAAAATTATAACAGCCTGTAGTAGTTTTTAGGAAAACTTAACAGAATAGCTTGATAATATGCGTTAATCAATATGCATACCCTTTGATCCCACATTTGCACTTCTAGGAATGGAGTATAAGGAAATAGATAATATATGCAAAACTTTATGACCAAGATATTCCCTACAAAGTTATTCAAGAACATAAAATTTAGAAGCAATCTAAATGTCCCACAATTAGTGAATAGTTGAATAAATTACATTATTTTTTAACTTTTTATTTTGAAATAATTTTAGACTCATTGAAAAGCAGTTTTAATCGTACAAAGAGGTCTTTTAATAACTTTGGAACAAATTCAAACTGAAATTACAGAATCTAGGAAGGCATTTTGGTGGGTGTTTTCTAAGCGGCCAAGGGGCCACTTGTCTATCAATCCTGGACCTTCGTGTGCACTTCTGTGCAAGCTCAGAAACGCAGCAGCCACATTGACCTTGACCAGACTGATGTAGGCCCGAGAGCCGCCACCCTGCTTGCGGCTCACCTCTAACACAGCAGTGCTGACTCTCCATCCCCTGGGACGGTGCTACCCAGAGAGGAACGTGACCAATGTTCAGACACAGATTGCTGAAAGTATAACCCAAAGGAACTGACAAGCAATGCTCAGGAAAATTTTAGAATTGACAGCTACTCAGAATTTGGAAAAATTAACAAAGAAAGTAGCATCACAAGGGCACAACACAGGCACACAAAAATGAGTCAGGCCAGATTAACCTCTTTGACTTTTATCAAAGGGCTCCTTGGCTCGTAGTACAAGAAAACATCATAGACAGACTAAATCTAGATCTCATCGAAGTATCTGACGTCTCTTTCAGTATCTGACCAGTCACAATTTTGTCCGTTGGCCTACTAAAGCATGGATCATAGCTTATTAGATGTTTGTACAGATGTAGCACGCACTCGCACCCTTTTATCACTTCCACGGTGCCTTCATATTGTAGGTACGAAGTAAGTGTTCGCTGAACTGCTGAATAAAGGATGCTACATTTTTATTTTCTTTGGAGATCCTACTGAACTTTTCAATGGAAAGTTAATTTTTAGAGAAAAGGTCGTAAAGATAAATGTGAACAAAGGGCTCTAATTTCCTTTCACAGAAAAAAGGCAAATAATTTTTTCTTGTCAAGTTCTCACATAAGAATAAATCGTGTTTCACTGGATCAGACAAGGTGAACCCATTTGTTGGTGGTTATAAAACGAATATTTGTGGTTCTGCTAGATTCAAACAGTCCACAATTCCTACCTCCTATACCCCTATTTCCAACCCTAAAATCTGAGTGGTGTTGACCCAGCTCATTTTCCCTAATGTCCTTGGAAGTCAGTTTTTCAGGATAATAAAATTTAGCATGATCTGGACTACAACAAAATAGTAAGTGAGAAGGGAGGCACGTGTGATCAGCTTGGGTTTCACAAACCTAAGAAATGTCTTGCCCTTGTTTGAATAACAAGCTTGGTTAGTTTTTCCTCATTTGCTTATTGTATTCTGGATTGAAATTAAGTTCACATTCTGAAATGCTTTCATTTCTATAATTCTAACTCTAAACCAGAACACAGAAGTCCTGATTTTACAACTGCCTTCCTACTT
>VMDR010010221.1:0-31321 GCA_007922815.1 Macrotus californicus | reverse complement strand
ATATAAGTTCTTTGGCTTCTACATTTCCTATACTATTCTTAACCTCCCTCTGTCTATCTTCTGCCTACCATTTATGTTTCTTATTCCTTGTACCTTTTCCCCCTCTCTCCCCACCCACTCCCCTGATGATAACCCTCCATGTGATCTCCATTTCTGTGATTCTGTTCCTGTTCTAGTTGTTTGCTTAGTTTGTTTTTGTTTTAGGTTCGGTTGTTAATAACTGTGTTTGTTGTCATTTTACTGTTCCTATTTTTTTATCTTCTTTTTCTTAGATAAGTCCCTTTAACATTTCATATAATAAGGGCTTGGTGAGGATGAACTCCTTGAACTTGACCTTATCTGGGAAACACTTTATCTGCCCTTCCATTATAAATGAAAGCTTTGCTGGATAGAGTCATCTTGGATGTAGGTCCTTGCCTTTCATGACTTGGAATATTTCTTTCCAGCCCCTTCTTGCCTGCAAGGTTTCTTTTGAGAAATCAGCTGACAGTCTGATGGGCACTGCTTTGTAGGTTACTGTCTCCTTTTCTCTTGCTGCTTTTAAGACTCTCTCCTTTTTAATCTTGGGTAACTTAATTGTGATGTGCCTTGGTCTGTGCCTCCTTGGGTCCAACTTATTTGGGACTCTCTGAGCTTCCTGGACTCCCTGGAAGTCTATTTCCTTTGCCAGACTCGGGAAGTTTTCCTTCATTATTTGTTCAAATAAGTTTTCAATTTCTTGCTCTTCCTCTTTTCCTTCTGCTACCCCTATGATTCAAATGTTGGAACGTTTAAAGACGTCCTGGAGGTTCTTAAGCCTCTCCTCATTTTTTTGAATTCTTGTTTCTTCATTCTGTTCTGGTTGAATGTTTCTTTCTTCCTTCTGGTCCACACTGTTGATTTGAGTCCCAGTTTCCTTCCCATCACTGTTGGTTCCCTGTACAGTTTTCTTTATTTCCTTAGCATAGCCTTCAAGTGTTCATCTAATTTGTGACCATATTCAACCAATTCTGTGAGCATCCTGATTACCAATGTTTTGAACTGTGCATTTGATAGGTTGGCTATCTCTTCATCGCTTAGTTGTATTTTTTCTAGAGCTTTGATCTGTTCTTCCATTTGGGCCAATTTTTTTGTCTTGACGCACCTGTTACATAGTAATGAGTGGAGCCTTAGGTGCTCACCAGGGCGGGGCAACCATGTCGTTGCGTTGTGACACTGTTCGTGGGGGAGGATCCAAGAGGGAACAGTGCCACTTGCTTGGCTCTCTGCTGGTTTTTAGTCACTTCCCCTGCTACCCACGGCCAAATTGGGCCCTTCTGGTGCTGGCTCCCAGGTGGGTGGGCTTGTGTATGTTCTAGGACCCTGTGGGTCTCTCCAACGAGCTCTCCTTGAGACTGGGAGTTTCTCCCGCTACCGCTGCCTCAACTCCCACAGGTGTTTTCAATCAGAGGTTTGAGGCTTTATTTCCCTGCCCCTGGACCCTGGGTTGCGTGGTCTGTCTTGCTCCCCAGTTGTTCCTCCCAGTTTATCTGCACGTGGAGGGTGGGACCACCTGGTCCAGCAGCTGCCACCTTGCCCACCCTGGTCCTCCAGCCGCCATCTTTCTGCGAGTCCTCTGCACCCGGCTGCCTGTCTCCACCCCTCCTACTGGTCTAGGTAAATGTTTCTTCTTTAACTCCTTGTTTGTTGGACTTTCATACAGTTCGATTTTCTGTCAGTTCTGGTTGTTTCTTGTTTTTAAATTTGTTTTTGTCCTTCTTTTGGTTGTTCAAGGAGGCACAGTGTGTCTACCTATGCCTCCATCTTGGCTGGAAGTCTATTTTTTTTAATTAGGAAAAAAGCTTTTAATTTGGTATATGCCAGGAACTGAAATTTACATATTTATTCTGTATAATTACTTTATGATATAGGTAATATTTAATCAAATCTCATACGCTATTTATTGTAAGACTTTTTTTATATATACTTATGAGAAAGTGAAAAATACTGACAAAGGATGACATGCCATCTCATTCCAGTGGATTCAAAATATTTTTTCAAACATGTATTTTAGAAGTGGTACAATATAGCACCTTCCCATTTTCAAAATGAAGTAACTATGGCAAAGAGAATTTAAATATCTTAGTCAAGGTCACACATGGTTCTGGCAGAGCCAGAATATGAATCTTAACAGGGTAACAACAGACTATTTCACACCAAGAATCTTAAATTCATATGTCCACTTTTTAAAAAATATTTTATTTATTTATTTCTAGAGAGAGAGGACAGGAGGGAGAAAGAGAGGGAAAGAAACATCAATGTGTGGCTGCCTCTCACACGTCCCCCACCAGGGATCTGGTCCACAACCCAGACATGTGCCCTGACTGGGAACTGAACCAATGACCGTTTGGTTCCTAGGCCAGCACTCAATCCACTGAGCCATAGCAGCCAGGGCCATATGTCTGCTTTTAACACCACCTCTTAGCACTCCAGTGTTATCCCTAAGATTCAATGACCAAGGGCCTAATGATGTAGTGGAGAGTTGGGTTCAGTTTAGTGTAAAATGGCAAACAATGTAACATGCTTGTATGGGGGGCAAAGCTGTCCTATTGGTGGTTATTCATAATGACTTCAGATCCAGGCCATGTGGGTTCAAGTCTCAGCTCCATCACTTACTAGCTACGTGACCTACATGTTATTTAACTTTTTAGTCCTTCAGTTATTATCTCATCTATAACATGAAAATTATAATGTCTGCCTTCTGGGATTATTGTGAGGATTACACGATGTAATACATATAAAAACAGCATGTTAAAACAGCACCTGGCACATCATACACACAGTGAAGTGTTGGCTATTATTAGTTTTTGTAGTTATCCAAGCAATTCTATGTATGTTTTTTATAGAACACAGAGAAATATTACATCACTGCTAAGCATTTTAACTAATAGCTAGCATAATAAAGTTGAAAATGATAGTAAACCTAAGGCAAGAACTAAAATGAAAATTTGCATTTATTATTACCAGAGCCCAGACTATAGTGCCACCCTCATATTTTTTCCTCAGGTTGGGAATTGCTGTCCTACTCTCTACCAGTAGAGGATAGGGAATGAAAAACATTCACGTGCTCTTGAATGACCCATGTGTGACTATTTGAAATAGTGAATAACACAATGAGAGAGGCTTTTGCTAAGTGATTTTAGAGGAACAGCAGATCAAAGAGGCATAGATAGAAAAGGAAGCATGTCTTGAAGCTTCGTCTGCAAATGTTAGGGAAGATCTTAGAGGGTGCTAGGGTAATGCCAGTCACTGACACCCAATCCCCTGGCGATTTTAGGTCTCAGGTTCAAGGGCTACATTAACAACCAAATCAATAATAAAACTTTACAAAATCCTTGGAAGCTCAAGCTCTGCCTCTGAAAATTTTGTTTATACTTAATATGTTGCTGTATTCATTAGCTAATTCAAAATACTTGCAATCCATTTATGCTAGTTGGGTTCCCTTATCATAAATATCAGGCACTTGGCAGGTGTAAGCACCCTGAAAGGTACAAAGAAACAAAAATTAATATCTTGCCCTGAATGATGTTACTCTTATTTGAAGAGAACAAAATACATGGAGAAAACAAAAGAATGAATATAGGCTGGACTGTTACTCTGAGTGTAAGAGCAACAATTTTAAAGGGAATGATCACCATGAGTTAGAAGAGTTAAGAAAAAACGTAATCAAAGAGGTGAAAAATCAGGATGTATAGGTATGATGGGCCAGATAAATGAATCAGTCTGGATTCTCTGGAACAACCCCAACTTGATATATTTTGTATTGTTGCCTTCATGGGAAAAACTAGAGTTAAAAATTTAACAGTGACTACTCCCTGTGGTAGTTCAGAATACAAAGACTCTGAAGACAAAAGGATCTCCAATGTAAGCCAAAACAACCTTGCAGGATATATCCATTCACTAACCTAGTTTTTGCTGAGCTCTTACAGGCACTGCGGTGAGTGGCCTGAGCTAGCCAGGCAGGGCTATTGCCTTCACTGAGCTGATTTCTTTTTACAGTATCTGAATCTCTACAATTAATAACACTGAACCCCTATTATCTGCCCAAAACTGAGCTAAGCGCCTTTCAAATGCCATCTCATTTGATCAAAACAACCCTACAGAGTTAGCACCTAAGACTTCTAGTTCTGTCTCGGAGGGCCACCTCACTTACTAGAGGTTCCTACGACAAAAATTGCGACACACTTCACTGTACCAAATGGTACAGGACCCCCACCTGTCCCAGTACGGAAGGGACCGGTGAGCTTGGGCCCGCCAGGCGCCGCGGATCTCCTAGGCGACGGGAGACTCTGGCTCCGCCCCTCCCTCCAGGCGCTCTTCGGCCCCAAACTCGCTTTCTGCGCACGCGTACGCTCACCGATCCCGCCCCTCTGCCGCCGCCGCCGCAGGAGCCATTTCGCTGTTGCTTCCATGCGGGTTGTGGTGCGGTTGCGTTTTGTCTAGGCGAAAGTCGGCAGGCGCGGACGGTCCTAAGACGGCTGTACTCCCGGGTAGCAGGCAGCGGAGGCCGGTAGGGGAAAGACGTCCTCGCCACCCGCTTTGGCGGCGTGGGGCCCCGCCGCTCTGCAGCCGGCCTTTGTTGCGAAGTGCGGGCGGCCGTGGCGGGTGGGGGATGGGGCGAGCCGCGGCGCCGGTTGCTGGGATTGCGGGCTGCGAGCTGCTCGCCACGCCTGTGTTGTCCCGGGCGCGAGAGGGGGGTCCCCAGCCTTTCGTCCGGCAGTTCCCAGTTCTCCCTCCAAAGTAGCCAAACCCCACTTCGTCCTCCGGCCTGTCCGGCGGGTGTTGTCCTGCTCAGCGAAAGGGGAGCCCGCCAGACACCACACTCGCGTCTAGGGTCGCTCGGTCGCAAATCTTGGGCGCTGAACTGCAGGCACTGTGAATGGAGCTGTAAACAAGTTAGGCACAGTCCTGCCGCCTCGCTCACCGACCGAGGTGGCGGTCGGGGACAGTAGGAAAACAAACGGTTGCTGGTTTCGACAAAGATGAGAAATGGGAGGGTGTGACGGGAGAGAGCTACATAAGGTGGATAGGGAAGGCTTTTTGGAGCTGTCAGAGTGGCTCATTAGCCCCTTTGGGGGACCTTTGAGCTGACAGTGGTTTATTAATCTGAAGACCGAGGGAAGGCAAGAGGTAGCAGGGATTGGAAAGGCCATGTGACTGCAGTGTGGTGAGAAGGATTTAAGAGAATAGGTTTCCAGGTGGCCAGAGTGAAAATGGTGGGTGGGGGCCCCCAACTGGAGAAGGCCCCCCACCCCTGCCCCAGATGAGAATGAGTTTACCAAGACATGATCTGCTTGGGGAGGGAAGATGGCGGATCTCTCAAAGGAGAGGGCCAGGAGCCTGTTCCTCAGTGGGCTTTTATTGGGTTCAGTTTGCCCAAGAATACAGGTAAAGCTCATCAATCATTATCAGGCAGTAAGGATCAAACAGTAGATAACATACAAAGAACTATGAGAGCTTATTCTGAGTTGGGGTCAGTTAGCTAAAGCGCCATAAAACTTTGGGAAAGAAACTCATTCCATGCTTGGACCCTTATCAGAAAATTGAAGACATTCTTAGCAAAGCAGGTTTCACAGGATTTTGTGCGCCTGATCGCCCCTGGGGAACCGCCCGTTCCTCCCCAAGGCTGTACCGCCCTCCTGCATTGTTGTAGGCTTAAGTCAGGCAGGGGAAGGAAGTAAGGCAGCCAAGAGATGAGGAGACTTCTTGCAGACAGAATGAGGACCTTGGCTATATCAGAGCCAAGGGGTGAGGGTCCATCACCCCCTTTCTCTAGAGCCCCCCAAGTCCTTCCCTGAGGACCCCTTTGCGACCGTGCCTGTCTTAGGTCGTCCCTCCTTTGAGGAATCTTACCCATCATTGGTTAACCAGTCATCAGCCCTGGGGCCAAGCAGGGTGAAGTAAAGGGGGCAGAGGCAGTGCTCCTGCTGGGAAGATAAGCTTTGTCTCCTGAGTGGCTTCTGGTCCGAAGGTCTCTTACTCAGCTTTAGCCATGGGGGTTACAGCTTCTGAAACCAGGCAGGGCGGTTCCCAACAAAATGGGATTATTCAGGACAACATTGCAGTCTGGCAGGTGTGCAGAAGTAGTGGGAGGGGAGATGGACAGAAATGTCCAGGCCTGTAAAGAATTTTTATGCGATTACTTGAGCCAAATCGATGACAATTGCCAGGAAGCAAAATCTCAACGGCCTGAGGAAGTGCTCTGGAGAAGGCAGTTTTACAGCTTGTTTTATACTGTAGAATCAGAGGAGGGGTTGTTGCATGAGATTAAGGGGGTTAGAGAAAGCAAAGTGGGGAAATCTCTGGGTTTGGATAAAAAAAACAGAAGCACATATTTCGTTTACATTGGTGGGCACAGGGTAATTGATCCTTAACATTTACAGCAGGTGGAGATGGGAAGCTGGGAACAAGGTGACAATGAGGGGTCTGGAAAAGTTTACTCTGGCATTTCAAAGGTGTGTCATCTAGATCCAAAAAGGCAGTAGATAGGCTCATTAAGGTAAAGACTGGCCTTTATCAAGGAACCTACAGGCCTTGGACCTAACTACCTGCTGTGACTGCGTTTAGTTAAGAATTTTTACATTCAGACCATCCTATGTGGTTGCTTCGTCTCTGAGTCCATGGGGTCTGCCAGGCTGGCCTCCCCTGAGCTTGTCAGGGTTAGTGTGTGGCCACGTTTTCATCCACAGAGATAATGTTTTGGAGGCAGAATTGGTTAGTAGATTAGGAGTCAGACTGTCTGCCTTTCCCAGTTGGGGCCTTTGTCTTCTAGGGCAAGTTATTGTCTCAGTTTACTGGCCAGCAAAAGGGGGATCGTGATAACCCTCTATGTGGTTGTTGTAAGGGTTAAGTAAATAGTTCACGTAGGTGATCTTCCAAGGACACTGGCCAGCACACAGTGAAGGCTCTCCAAGGAAAGCTGTGGGAGACCTTGAGGGAGTTGGTGACTCCCAGTTCATTGACCGTATTGACTAACTTGGTGCACGATGGTGCCATGTGGGGATGTGGGGACTCCAGAATTGGGGGTGGGGAGGAAGAACAAATTTGGGAAGGAAATTTAAAATTCTGTTGGACTGAGATGTCACATTAGCATTCAGATGAGTACATGAGTGCTGTAGTTTGATGGACTTTTTTGATTTTGTAGCTTAGAGAGGACTAAATTTTGAATATATTTTGGACATCATCAATATTGAACAGTTGATACTGAATATTATGGAGTTAGATGAGACTGCATGCCTAGGGAGGAAGAAAATGGATGGTGTAGTTCTACTATTTTATGTTGCTCATGCACCCTGAAGGCTCGTGTTTAAGTTAATTATTTAAAGGTGGAATAAATAGACATCTTCAGCTTTCCACAGCTTTTCCATTAACAGGATGTCCCCAGGATTAGTCTGTGGGTACAGAATGAACAGGTTTATACAGACAGGGCCCGGTTTGAGGACATTAGATTTGGGTGTTAACAAAATGCACTAATTAACAGGAGACAAAGATTTGACGTTAGTTATAGGGTTTCTTCTCATGGCAGATGAAGTTCATAGCATTTGGGGGTTCTGTATATGGCCTCAGATATCTTGCTTATAATTTAGACCCATGTCTTAGGCTCCTGGATCTCTTGGTATCTTATGAACTGGGGAGTAAAGGGAGAGTGCCAAGTATGTATGGTATGTTCCAGTTCAAGAAAACGTAATGTCCTCAGACTGATAAATAACAAGGCCCAGAGGAGAGATCTCAGGTAACAGATTACTGTTTTCAGTTCAGCTACTGCATATTTAATGGATTTGGGCTTACAATATACAGCCTGCAACTTTGAGGAGGGTCTGCTAGGAGACATAATCAGAATGAGAATAAACTTGGGTATATACACAAAATGATGGATGACCATTTCTTAGTATAGAAAGTAGTTGAGTTTGAATATAAGCCTCCCCGGGGGTGGCTGGGAAACGTTAAACTTTGTATGTCCTAGTTTCCTTGTCCGTGAGAAGATGATGATGATGCCTACCATGTAATGTTGTCTGCCATTGTTGTGAGGGTTGAATGAGTTAAAGCACATGAGGTGCCCATTGAAAAAGTAGGGCACTGCACAACTTTCTTAAAGAAAAGACGAAAGTCCCTTGTCACTCAAAGGTAACCAGCCATTCTGGGGGATATTTCTTTTCCAGTCTTGATTTATGCATATAGACTTTTTTAATTTTTGTAGGTCAAATTATACATTTTTGTATCTTTTATTTATAATATTTCATAGATTCTAATTATGTCGTTAAAGCTTCTTCATAGGCAGTTTTAATTGCAGTGTGATAAAATATCCTGTGTTTAAGCTAGATTTTCAGTAAATTCTAGTTTTGATATTTCCAGTTTGGTAGTATCCAGTGTTTGCTTTTATAAATAATGCGGTTTTTAACCATTTTTTTCCTTAGTTCTGAAGACACTTGAATCATGGGTGATGTTAAAAACTTTCTGTATGCCTGGTGTGGCAAAAGGAAGATGACCCCAACCTATGAAATTAGAGCCGTGGGGAACAAAAACAGGCAGAAGTTCATGTGTGAGGTACTAAAGAACACAGTTCACATGATAGGATCTTTGAGGCTTATTTTGGTGTTAAAAGAACATTGTTTGTTATTTGGAAATGTTAATGTGTTGCATGTTGGATAATGTTCTTTATTGTGACTTGCTGGCTATTTTATAGCTTTGCAAATCATTTTCAAGTAAGCACTACTTTGAAAACAATCTGATAGGAAAATTCTTCCAATTAGAACATGTATCTTCTTCAGCTTTCACGGGACTAGCAATACAGAACAGAAAAGTTAGATCACTGTTTGCAGTTTGCTAACTCCTGTCGAAAGTACAGTGATTCTCGATTATTGCTTTAGGTCTCAGTGTTTAAAATAAATATAAATAGGGAGCTTGTTCTTGGGTCTTACAAGATAATGTGGACCGTTCTGTTACATGAGAAGAGGGTATCTGAGCCACATACGTTAATATTCTTGTTTTGGATTAGCTTATTACTAGACAGCATGGTTCAAGCTTTTTCATAAGGCAGACAGTCCTTGGATTCTCTAGGTGTGTGATTTCCACTGTGTTTGTGGAGCATGTCTCCAACAGTTCACTGTTACCCTGTAATGCATTGTTGGATTGTGATTTTTTTTTTAAGTTCCCAGAATTACCCAGGCCAGTCTCTCAAACTTTTTTCTTGACTGTTAAAGGTTCGGGTGGAAGGATACAATTACATTGGCATGGGCAACTCCACCAATAAAAAAGATGCACAGAGCAATGCTGCCAGAGACTTTGTTAACTATTTAGTTCGGATAAATGAAGTAAAGAGTGAAGAAGTCCCAGCCGTTGGGGTAAGTACCTATAGCCAAACACTTGAGGAAGTGTGTTAGGAGATGATGCTAGCCCAGTATATATGGAGATTTTGACAGTTTTTCAGTGTTTTCAAATATGTTATGTCTTCCTTAGTATACCTTGGCGTTGGGCTTCCTCAGCACTGGGATGAGTTCCTGAGGGCTTGATTTCATTCTTATTCTTATGCACCTGACTTGTGTGCTCAGGAAATGTCTTATGGTTTTATGTATGTCATTCCTTTGTTAACTGATTTTTCAGAGCCCGTTGTGTTCTGTGTACTTGCAAAGATAACATGTTAAACAGAATATAAAATGTTATATTGAATACACAATATTAGGTCCCATTAACACTTTCTTATATAGCAGAGAGAAAATAGTATTTCATGCATTGAAATATCATCCCAGTGTTTTTGGTACAACGATTATTTTAATCATGTGAACATGCAGCACAGACCCCTTTCTAGTACTGTTTTTAAGAAATAAACTTTATTTCTCATTTAATTGGAAAAAATGGTTGACATTATAAAAAGGTACACATGATTTAAGTGGATCCCTTAGGTAACTTAAGTGAAGGATTCCATTTTATAAAACCTATCTACAAAATTTTAACAATTTTCACTGAATTTTTGATTCTGGCTTGTAAAAATTCGTGTTTTATTTTCTTCCGTTGCCTTTGGCTCAGAAGTCAAGAGACTTTCTAGTATGTTGTTCCACTAGATACTTAGAGGATGCTTAATTACATTGGCTTGCCCGTCTGTGAAATGAAGGGATTGGACAGAGTGATCCTGACGGCATTTCTGGCCTTGAGTGTTTGCACCTCTTTCAAATACTTAGAAGTGTTGGCTGTTGCTCCACGTGTTATGACCCATTCTGTATGCCTTGTCCTCCGGCTCTCCTTGGTCTCCCAGTGTAGGCCAGTGGCAGATTCTCTGAGATTGTCTTTTATGTGAAAACGTTTCTATTGTCCCTTCTTTCTTGAATAATATATTCACTGTAATAGGATTTTGAGGTGCCTATTTTCATCTTTCAGCACTTGAAAGATCGTTTTTCATTGTCTTTTTACCTCCGTTGTCTTCTAATGGGAAGTCAGCACTTGAAAGGTCGTTTTTCATTGTCTTTTTACCTCCGTTGTCTTCTAATGGGAAGTCAGCACTTGAAAGGTCGTTTTTCATTGTCTTTTTACCTCCGTTGTCTTCTAATGGGAAGTCAGCTGTAGTCAAATCACTTCCCTCCATGTGGAACGTGTTGTTTTCTTTGGTCACTTTCATTTTTTTCTTTGTTTGGTTTCCGTGGTTTGACCGTGATGTGACTAGATACGGTTTTCTCATCACATCCAGTCAAACGGGGGGCTTGCTGAGATTTCATGCATCTATAAATTTGAGTCTTTCGGCACATTTAGGCAGCTGGCTGTCATTTCTTCTGCTGCATTTTTTCTTCTCCTTCCTGGGATGCCTGTGTTAATATGTATTTCTAACCCAGAGGTCCCTGAGGCTGTCTTCTTTTTTACCCCTACTTTCTCTCTCTTCCTCAGATTGGATGATTTCAATTGATTATCTTCGAATCCACTGATTATTTTCTTTGTCAACTCCATTTTGCTCTTAAGTCCATCCAGTGAATTTTATTTCAGGTACTTTTTCATTTCCAGAATTTTGAGCTTTCTTCCCCCCTCTGGTGACATTTCTTACCTTTTCATTCATTATAAGCATATGTTCATAATATGAGTGAGTTTCCTTTATGTTATCAAGCACAGTTATAATAGGTGCTTTTAAATCCTTGACTGCTACTTCTAACATTGAGTCATCTTGGCTTTGGCTTTGTTCATTGCATTTTTTCTCTTACGTCAAGTAACCTCATTCTGTGTTCTGAGCATTGTGAACAATATGTTGTGGAGACTCTAAGTAACGTTCCTCCAAAGAGTGCTGCTCTTGTTGTATTGTCAGGCGGTTAAGTTGGTTGGACTCAGTCTGCACACAGTGCTTTTGAGTAACAGCTCCAGTCTTCAGTTTTCTGGTCCTTTGCTAGGCGGCCTGGGGTCTGTCCTGTGGAGTCGAAGAGTTAGCGATCTGGGCAGGGTCCATGCATAGAACCTCTTTACTTCCCAGGATTTCCTCCTCACTAGCAGCTCTAGTTTTCCCAGAGTCTTAACCATCTGGTGCTCCAGGCCAGGAAGACTGGATGTTCTGTCAGGAGTTGGAGCTGCCTCCCATGGTCTTCCCTCAGACTAAAAGCCATAATATATAGGCGTTACCACGTTTGCTGTTTCTTGGTTTCTCTCATTTTAAGTCTCTGGAGTCTGGATGCTTTTATTCCCTTTTTAGTGCCTACATAGCTGTGGAGGTCCTTGGTATTTTTTTCCATTGAGTTCCTGTTGTCTGCAGGTGGTAGTCTTGTGTTGGAACTTGTTGGCCATACCAGAAACAAGACCCTATTGTCTTTTCCTTATTAGCATCTAATGGGCTCAGATCTTTTCCCCTGAATGCTCTGACTGTGCGTTTCCTGTTTTCTTCCTCTCCCCCTGTATTCCAGCTACCCTGGCCTTCTTGCAGTTCCAGCACATTTCTGTGTTAAAATACAGAAATCTTTCCATCAGAAAGATTGAAAGTAAAGACATGAATAAAGCTTTATCAGGCAAATGAAATACAAAAAGGGATAGCAATATTAACATCAGCATAAACATTAGGGAGGAAAGGAGAAAAGGCAAACAGCAGTTCACAGTGTATCAGTCACCTAGCATTAGAAATGCTAGTCTCTATATTGCTGGAGGAAAGTCCCAAAAGTTGAAATTCGAGATCCATTCAGAAGAACGGACTCATAGCCTTATTCAAATTCATGAGAGCTTTAATGGGAGAAACTCACACACGGGGACAAAGCAGTTGCTCCCAGTGGCGGCAGGCCTGCAAGACTCCACACCCCTCCTAGGACAGGGTCTCTTTTTATGGGGTTAATGGTAGGCCCATCTGGTGGGTAGTCATGTGGGCCATGAGAAAGAACAGTGCATTCCTAAGTTACAGGTAACAGTCAGCATTGATCATACTGTCTACGTTTCTAACCTCCTTCCTGTGGGCGTGACGGTTATCTTTGGGCAGCCATGCGGGCTTTCTGGGTGGTCAGCCAAGCCTGAGGCTACGGAGTCGAGTCTGACGTTTCCCAGATGCCTTTGCTGCTAAAGCCATACTGCATCTCAGTGAGTTCCCCTACATGTATATATTGTCAATGGGGGCCGGTGACACGGGCTGTGAAAGAATTGACAAACAGAAGAAAATGCAGAGGGTAAAGTTTTACTTTTACTTTCCCAAGAGAGGGAAAGGGCTAGGTGTGGAGAAATGGATCGGCCCTGAGTGGAAGGGGCTGTGAGTTTTTGTTGTGTTGTAAAAAAGTGGGGGTTGTAGCTGGGTGGTCATGGCAAGTGGTTGTAAGTCAGGAGGGTTCAGGCTGATAAAGCAGGCTTCCGTTGGTTTGCCGTTATCTTCGGGTTCAGGGTCTGAGTGCTTCGATCTGTTATGTCCTGTTTGTATAGTTTTAAAACACCTGCACAGGGGATGCTTTTAGCAGTCTCCTCAGTCTTGAGAATAACGGCCCAGAGGAACGACAGTTAACTCCGCCTGGCAGGCTCAAGGAGAGAGAGAGAGAGAGAGCCAGCTAGCTCTGGTCAGGAGGGCCGCAGGGGCCTTTTTGTCCTTCCATGTATTGGGGAAACTAAAACGGTAATGTGAGGAAGTAGCAGATGGACCCCCCCAAAATTCTACTAGACAATTGGAAATGTTAACACTTGGTTCTAGATGAAAATTTAAAATTATACTTACTGTTTAGATAACAGTGTCAAGACTCTGGAGGTAGAGGAGTAGTCATTTATCCAAAGGAACATTGGGTGCTTTTATTGTCGTACAATACATAGGTTTTAAAATAACTAGTAAGTATTAGCTTAGGAAAATAGAACAGCTAAAATAGGAAGAAATTAATAAAAATGAAATCAAATTGCTGAATTAAAAAGCAAAAAGAATAAAATTGTAAAATGCTCTTGGTAAAAAGATAAATAAAAATAGTCCATTCCAAGTCTGGTTTTTAAAAGTTAATCAAATACTGTTTATTCATAGTCCTTTATAAAATATCCACATGGTTTAAGAATGCAGAATTTTTCATATTTTAGAAAAATAATATGGTGCACAATACCATATCTTATGACATCTCTAGCACATTTCTTACTACGTCCTGTTAATGAGCTTATAAGAGAAAATGTCTACCCAGTGGTCAACTTCATAGAGGTCTTTAAAAAAAGCATTTCATAAAATTTAGTGCATATAGTAAAGTGCTTAGGAAATGGAGTAGAAACACGCTTCCTTGACGTGCTGACAGGCGCCGAGTCAAACTTAACCGCGCCCTGGGGCAGCGCGACTCTGCTCCTTACAGTGTGAGCAGTGTGAGTGACATGGCCAGTGAGGAGGGCAGGACAGAGACGGAGGGGAGTGTCGTGACAGCCGCTCACCTTTGTCGACCAGTAGGAAACTTGAGCTTGTATTTTATGTCTTTTATATTCCTAGCAATTAATTTGGGGGGGTCTTTTATAAAGATATTGTTCCCAGTTGAAAGGGGAAAATACCGAAAGCTGCTTCATCTCAGCCAGTTTGAGATGCACTGCCGTGGGGTGACTTCTGTTAAGTTGAGACCCAAGTGCCTGTTGTCACCACCATTACTCAGTGTAATGTGGTAAGGAAAAGGAATAGAAGAGGTATGTAATGGAAGAAGAGAAAGTGTAAATATTATAAATAATTTAATTGGAAAAATTTCCTATTCGCTGTCGTAGTAAAAATTACAGAGAACTTAAGAATATGTAGTTTGTAGGACCTGTAAGAACGACGCAACGGATTTTTATTGAAGGATAGTGTGAAGAACTCTTAAGAGTGTGAGATTTTACCATACTTGTAAGCGAAAATTTAGCCTGCCACAGTGTCACAGATGCTGGCCAGAGACAAAGGACTCCTTAATCAGACACAAAAGCTGTTACTGCAGGCAGCATGGGTTCTCCCTTGTCCCCAGGTCTCTGGGGAAACAAATCCACTTCCTACTCTGGAGGTACTCTGTCTTCCAAGATTATTTGCTGTTCAGATATCAAGATACCCATGGAGAATTTCAGCAAATAGAAGACTTGAACAGATGGAAGACTTGAAATATAGAGCCATACCATGTTTCTGGGTGGCAGGTTGCTTTATTTTGTAACATGTCAGTTCATAATAAGAAAGTCAGTTCTCCCTGAGTAAATTGTATAAGTTTAACATATTTGATAAATTTAGGAAAGTTAATTAGGAAAAATAATTACTTAAGAACAGCCAAAAGAATTGGAAAAAGTTAAAGTACTAGCCAATTCCACCACATATGAATAAAGAATATTATTTTAAGAGTACAGTAACTAAATTGACATACTAACTCCAAATGTATATGATATATACATTTATGTATAGATATGTAGTTATAATGTGATAATTGTATAATACCTATTATATATAATATATGATCTTATATAATAATAATAATAATAATGCAGAACAGGTCTGAGGGTAGGAAAGGCCATTTGGGGAGAATGTAAAAGGCAGAAACTAGACTTGACTACAGAAAGAAGATAAGCAAAATACCGTTTGGGACAGTAAGCAGTGTTAATAAAGTTAAAAAAGGAAAAGGCCAAACATTTGAGGGGAGCTTGTAGGATAAAGAGTGAATATCACTGAAATGTTAAATTCTTTGAAATTAATGTTAACATGAATATCCAGATAGAATACTGGACAAGGAAAATGTAAATTAAAATAATAGGTTGCTAGAACAAAAACCAAAACTAATACTGGTAAAGAAAGATATGTGTGAATTCTGTAATTCTCAGAATTGGAGAGGATGTGGGCAAATAGATTCTCATATGTAGTACTGGGTGAGTATGGTATCCAGCAACCTTTCTGTAGAGCTCTGGTGAGTTTTAAAATGTTGATGCCTTTTAATGCAGGAATTTTACTTTTATGAATTTTTTCCTGAAAGAAATGAACCTAAGTACAAAGAGTTTATGGCAGTGTTTTACGATTTCTTTAAGACTGGCTATAGTCTAAGTAACCATCAACACGGAATCGATTGAGTTATATATGTAGTGTGTGCGCGAGTGTGTGTGTGTGTGCGCGAGTGTGTGTGTGTGACCTGCTGTTGAGTCGGCTCTGACTCATGGCGACCCCACGAAGGAGTGAGGTCCACAGCGTCCTGTCCTTAACAGCCTGTTCAACTCCAGTGTCGCCTGCCTGCGGCTTCTCTTACAGAGGCAGTCCATCTCGTGTTTCCTCTGCCTCTTTTCTCTCTGCCCGCCGCTGTTCCCGCCTTACTGTCCCTTCCAGAGACCCTGCCTTCTCGTGATGTGCCTGAAGGGGGACAGCTGCAGCTCTGTCATTCTTGCCCTCAGCAGTGTTTCAGGCATGATTTGCTCCAGGACCCACTTGCTCATCTTTCTGGCAGTCCAGGGAACCCATCAAGCTGTCCCTCCAACACCACATTTGAAATGAAGCAGGTTTTTTTCCCCGTCAGCCTTCTTCACTCTCCAGCTTTTCACACCCGTACGTAGTCATTGAGTATACAAGGGTATGTATGAGTGGTCTTAGCCTTGGTCTCTAAGGACACATCTTTGCTCTCGGTGATCTCTCCTAATTCTTCTGTTGTGCGTCCGGGTCTCAGCCTTCCTCGATGTCTTGGCTGCACCCTGCATTTGAATTGATGACTGAGCTAAGGGAAGCAAAGTCTTTAACAACGTCAGTGTCTTCCTTGTCTGTGTCAGTGTTGTGTGTTTCTTCTGCAGTCAGGAGCTTTGACTTCCTGATGTTCAAGTGCAGTCCTGCTCTGGCACTTCCATCGGAAGTCATTTCTCATCATGCTACTTTTCTTTTGTATAGTGTTTACCCATGTAATGGAGTAGTAAGGCCTTAAAATTCATGTAGATCAATATTTAAAGAAGTAGAAAATTTATGTAAAATAATTTGCATTTGTCTCGAAACTTGATGTTTCTTCTCTGGAAATCTTTTCTCCCAGATCCTTTCTTGGTTGGCTCTTCACTTGGTTCGTATATTTTCCCACATGTCACCTATGAGTGCAGCTTTCCCTCTTCATGTTTAAATAGTGATCTCTCACAGTCCCCATTTTTTCTTTCCTGCTTTACGTTGCTCTGTAGTAGTGTGCCACACCTGACACACTGTGCACTCGCTTGTTGTCTGGCTCTGTGAGACTTGTGTGGAATTCAAGTGTGACTCTGTGAGCGCCGGACACGCGTCTGTGCACTGTGTCATCCTCGGTACCTGGGACCAGGAGCCCCAGCATGCACTTCTGGAATGCCAAGTGTATGAATAAAGATAGTGAGTGGGGAAGGTAAATTACCTGTGCAGCATAAACTGATCCCACTTTTTGTGGGAAAATTACATTTGTATACATCCTGTATGTCTATGTAAAATTCCCAAGTGGAGAATTAGGAGTAATTTTTACTGCTCTTACCCTTTTCTGCCTGAAGTGAGAACATGACAGTTTCACAGTCACTGAAAACAGTTGCTGGTACTGCACTGATTTTTTTATTTGCAGGTAGCACCCCCTATGCCCCCACTTAGCGACACACCTGACAGCGCAGCAAGTGCTGATGGAGGTTTGCCAACCACCATGGGAGGACCTCTTCCCCCACACCTGGCTCTCCAGGCAGGTAAGGGACTTGAACGTGTGCGCGTGACTGAGAGGAAGGTATACTCGATCTTGGTCATCATCTCTCTTTTTCACTTGGATAAAAAAGAATAACTAGTGAACTCTTAATGCAGGAGAGATCCCAAAGGCTTTGTAAGTTTGCAAATACTGCCAGCTCATTTGATTTCTCTTACAAGGTGTGATTACAGCTTCATTCCTTGCTGTATTTAGCATCTGATTTCTGATCTCTGGATAGATTGTGCACAAGCTAGGACATTTGATTAAAGGGTCTTATTTATTGCCCTTTCTTGCTTCTGACTCCTACAAGGTATCAGTATATTACAGACCTGTTGGTTTACCTGTGGGTCCAAGCCATTGTTGGATTCTGTATTCTCCCTAAATTCTCACTGCTGTGGACACTGTAGGGTAGATGGAGGGAGGTGTTTGGTCAGATCACTCAAGTCTCACGTCCAGTATTTATGAAATGAGGGTAATAGTGGTATTTACTTCTTGTGATTGTTATAAGGAGAACATTTTTTAAAAAGCATGTGATAAACTCAGGGTTAGTAATCAGTCAGTATTAACTCTTTTTAGTTACTCTGCTTTTTCATAAGGACTCAGCACTTTCTTATACCTCTTCAACTTCTCATTATCATCACCAGCACTAGCAGATCGCTTCCTCCAGGGTCATATTTAGCAAAGAAACAGTTCTAATATTTAATCAATCATTTTGTATGTAACAACTTGAAAAACAAAGCTACGTTGGTGATGGATGCCAGACTGTCAGTCACCTCTGATCATCACTGGTATCTTCGCTCTGGAGATGCCTGCCCTGCAGTCAGCAATGTAGCCTGTGCTTCTTCATGTAACACTTCCCGAGTAAGTCATGGAGATTTCAGGCCCATTTCCAAATGATTGAAACTAGGATTTCTAATTATGGAGTGCCGAAGTGTGAATTTTGGATATTCTTTAAAGTATTTAGGCTCTTCCTGCAGTTTAATTCATCAAGAGAACAGTCATTTTCTTTCCTTAATAGAAAATAATTCTGGAGTTGGGGCCTCTGGCTATGGTGCTCCTGGGCCCACCTGGGATCGAGGAGCCAACTTGAAGGATTATTATATTAAAAAGGAAGAACAGGAAGTACAAGCGGTAAGGCTGTTGTCATCCTGTGTTACATCTCCAGGAGTGGGGTCTAGGAGTTAGTTCCCGGCAAGGTTTAAGATATTTGCAACGTGATAATTAGGTGATTCTTTACAGTGGTTATTTGAGACAGCTTGATCACACGTGACGCGATAAACCTAAGCTACTCATTAAGTTCGTTACTAGAATTGCCTGTGAAGTAAAAGTATTTTTTCTTAGTAGTAATAAAAGTTCTCATCTGCTTTGTAGGAAATACAGATACCTCAGTAAGCCTCATTTTGAGCCCTTCTTGTAAAACTGCCTTGGTAAAACAGCTTATTTACCTACTTTATTTATTTAAGGTAGTAAGCACATGAAAAAGCTGTCAAAGTCTTCTTGGGAACAATTTAAATACAATACATTAGCTGATAAGTAATGTATTTTTTAGCTGATAGGCCATCAGATGCAAAATTCCAGCTCAATTTTGACTAGAAATAAAAACTTTTGAAAGTAGCTTTTTAAAAAGGAGCTTTTGCACTATAAAGGATGATACAAAGAAGTTGTTACACATTTTCTGTACCTCAGATAATTCATCACTAAAACTAGCGCAGCCAAATTTAATTTTCATTGATTCAACAGACTCTTGAATCAGAAGAAGTGGATTTAAATGCAGGGCTTCATGGAAACTGGACCCTGGAAAATGCTAAGGCTCGGCTGAACCAGTATTTCCAAAAAGAAAAGATCCAAGGAGAATACAAGTACACCCAAGTGGGCCCCGACCACAACAGGTTTGCTTGTTTCACTCTTTCCCTTCCGTAGTAAGTCAGGGCGGTCCGGGGAGTCTGCTGTTCTGTGTTTGTTCGGCTGTGCAGGGAGTTCTGCAAAACTGCCGCCTGTATTGCTAGATTTTTAAGGTTCTCTTTGAACCTGACGGGCAAAAATGATAGCCACAGGCGGTGGTGTTGGCCAGGGGTGGTGAGTGTACTCGCTGTGGTGTGGTCGGCAGTTGTAATGGTCACTTCTTTAATGGGTCGCGCCGGACACTTAAGGTTTAGAGTCTCAGAGGTGGATTGCATTGCCCTTGATCCAGGTGTTCCTTCAGCTTGGAAGCTTGCCAGCCCTTAGGAGTTGTGTTGAAGTTTTAAGGGCTTCATATCAAGCTGAACAGTCTCAGTGTTTGTATGTGAATTAGCCTACTTGTAGTTTGTTAAACTTGTCAGACTGAACATAGAGGGAGGTTGTTGTAACAGTGACAGTATGTTTCTCAGCCTGCTTGCTGTTCTTCCTGAGAGCATTCCAGGGTGTAGTGATTATTACTCCCAGGAAGGCTCATGGATTAGACTCTTGGGGGGCACTGTTCTTTACTTACATGGAATAAATTCTGCAAAATAAATTAAAAGTATTTTTCTTATGAATCAAAGCATTCTTCCTTGGATGCATCTGGCAACCCTAAATTATCACTAAAATAACACGCTGTGGTCGAAGTGATGTTTAATGAGCATTGTCACCCTGCATCCCACTGTTTTGTTCAGTCCTGAATTCTCAGATACTTAATTCTAATGTCAAACTTGAAAACCCTCAGGGGTTGTAAAGGAAAGATGCATTTGTTACTGATTTCCTTTAATATTTTGTCCTTATGAACTAATTGGGCTTCGCAGCACATGGGGATTTTGAGAACAGTCAAATAACTTGTGTGCCCGTCGCTGCTTACAGTAAACATTCTACGATGTCACTGTCTTATCATTGACTTCTGATCCAAGGAATTAAAGAATTCAGGACATGAAGAGGAGGGAGGCAAAGACAGTTGGGGGAGCTGGGACAGCATTGCTCCTTGTATGTCCTTTATTTAAAGGCATAACAGACAGCAACACCAGAGGTCTGTGTTCATACACACATGTGCTGCTGCTTAGGCTGAACTAAGCAATCACATGGGAAACGATTGTAAACTGATTTCTGGTGTCGCTGTTCCCCCTAGGTGGAGGAGAATGAGATTGACTTTAAGCCTGGCTGAGAAACATACTGGCATCGGTGTCATTAATGAAAGGGTGGATGTTGTTCCCCTGAAAGTCAGTGGCCTTTGACCCCTGAAGCAACTGTGCCTGAAGGTCAGTTCACAAGACGTATAGGAAGGAGTCTAACATTAATTTTTTTTCTTAACCCTCACTTAACCTTTTATTCACAGCGCGATGTCAGGGTTAGCATGTACGTGAGCAGTGGAAGGATCAGAAAGCACTTTTCAAAGGGCAGTTTTTCCCTTGCTGAAACCTAAGGCATTGCCTAGAATCTGCTAGCAATTTTCACTGTAATTTTCGAAAATATTTTGTTCTCCGTGACCTGATTTAGGTAAATGTGATACAAATAAGCTAAATTTTTTGTCACCAAGGGCTGCTTGCAACCCCTGCCTCAGGAGCCACTGGTAGATGCAGTGTTTGTGTGTCCCTGTGTTGGGTGCATGCGTTAGCTCAGCGTAATAGTCTCAAGTCACTAGTGGGGGGCTGTGCAAAGGGACCTTAAAGGAATCACAACTGTAAGTTAAAGAGCTGTGGTCCTGTTTTATCTCTTGGCCCCAAACTAAGTGCAAAATTCCTTTTCATTGAATGTGTTCTAGCTCTGCTGAGTAAAACTTTTGGAATAAGAGTAAGAGTAAGTAAATACAGAATCTAAAACCCTAACATTTTCTTTCCATGAGAAATTGGCTCATCACTTTGATTATAGCAGTCTTGTGGCATGTTGTACGTTATTTGAAGTTTACATACTTCATTTGTTCATTTGTTCTAGGATTGAACAGAAGCAAATGTTTTACAATGTTTTTTTACTGTGATTTGCTTAAGCAGTTGGAAAAAGCCAGCCTGATTTGGGACTTTGAATTTAGTCATTTCTAACTGAAATCCCTAACCTTGTTTGTATATGTTGTTACAGGAGTTTTATTGCAGAAATGACCATTTATATCAAGCAGCTGGGCAGAAGTAAGTGTTGCTGATGAGTCTTGTATAGTGGAGTAATTCACATTAGAGTCTTGGGCTACATATATATGGGCTTTATTAATTGAAAGAGTACGTGATACAAGGTAGGATCTAGGGTATTTTAGAATATTATTAGTAAGTATAAGAATTAGAGGGCCCAGTTTTCCAATTTGTAGATGAAAAGAAAGTGATCAGGCTGGAGGTGTATTTCAAAGGGTAAAAGATGGTAAGCTACCTAGGAGTCTACTAGTGTCAAAGAACTAAAAACATTTTTTTCTTTGTACACGCGAATATTCTTTCAGTTTGTTCAGGTAAAACTAACTAGGTGGAATTTAGAAAAGTAGACTGGATGGTAGGGTTAGGAGGCAGATGTGTAGCATTTACTAGTCACGGAGTCAAGAAGAAAAGGTGAGACAGTTACCTCGAGAAACGAACAGATTGGGGTTATTCATAAAGGAAGTAAAAAGGTAAAGATATGGTGCGTGTGTTCTTTCACGCTGACAAAGGAAGTTTAAACAGGCAATGTGTGGTGCTTCGAGGGTAAGGAACCAGCTCCGTGCACCTTGTGTTGTTACTAACAGATTTTGTGACTTTGAATATCACACCTTACATCGCAGGAATTTAGTTTAACTTATCTGTGAATTGAGAGAAATGGCCTAAGATTTTTTCCAGCTTAAGAACTCTGCAACTGACATTCAGGTTTCCAGTTTCATATATAAAGGGCTCTCTGATAGAATAAAACCTTTGAATAAAGCATCAAGAGATGGTGTTGAATTTTTTATCCTAGACTTTAAAAATAAGTCATTTGAGTGGATGGGGTGTTAAGGGAAGAGGACAGAGGCAGTCTGACGTCTGCCAGCCCATTGATCTGACCATCAGAATTAATTCGACCGAATTGGCTAATGAGGCAGGAAGGGCCTCTGCCCTTCTAGCTTTGCCGTCGCTCCTAAAGCTGAGTGATACGGAAGGAGAGGAAACTTTTCTGTTAGCGTTTTGTTTAAGAACATGAGTAACGGCTAGCTTCGGTCTGGCGTCAGGGTCAGCAAACTACAGCCCCCTGGCCAGTGGCAGTCCACTCCCTGTTTTATTGAAGTTGTATTGGGGGCACAGGTTTACTCATTTGTTTGCATCGGGGGATAGCAAACTTCTATAAAGGGCCAGGTTATAAATATGTTATACAAGCTTTCTAGGTTACATATATTACATACTTTGTCATATTTGTACAACTCTAAAAACATAAAAATTATTCCTAGTTCCTGGGCCTGTGGTTTGTCACGCTCTAGTTGAATATTGTCTATGGATGGTTTTGTACTTTAAAGGCAGAGTTGAGTGGTTGTGACAGAGACCATGTGGCCTGCAAAGCCTAGGATATTTATTACCTGACTCTTTATAGAAGAAGATTGCAGACCCCTGGTGTGTATAACCACTTGGAACCTGGTTTTACTTTTTTGTTTTGCTTTTTGACCCTTTGCTTTTACAAAGTTAAACTGTTCTCTTACCCCCTTTTAATGTCATGATATTAATAATGACAGCTTTTATGGAAATAGGTTGTTTGCTTTTATAGTGATGATATGTACGTGTCTTAGGGCCAGCCTATACTCAAGATGGTTGGTTGGTTACTTGATGTTATGGAAATTGCTTTTGGTTAGCAGTTAGAATGAAAAAGAACTTAGAACCCATTACATACTCTGTATTTTAGGGCTGCTTTTGTACCTAAGCCCCTACTTGCTTATGAGATAAGATGTTTGTTTACTTAGATGAGTTATTCTTCTGTCTTGGGTAATCTTGACCTTAAATTACAGGGATTTTTGCACGGGAGCATGGATCAAATAAGAAACTGGCAGCACAGTCCTGTGCCCTGTCACTTGTCAGACAGCTGTACCACCTTGGAGTGATTGAAGCTTCCTCCGGACTCACAAAGAAGAAAGAAGGAGAGACAGTGAGTCTTTCGACTTGGTAGCTCAGAGAGACTGTGATATTCGGTTTGCTGGTGTGTAGCGTTTGTCTAAAGAAGTTTAATTGGTAGTGGTAGGAGTCTTACTTTAAGAGATGGAAACGGCCTAGTCATCTGTGCCTGGCAGGTGGCTGTGTTCACAGTGGACAGTAGTCGTTGAAGTAATTCTTCCACGGAAGGGGACTGACTCGTCGTTGGCTTCAGGGATATTGTAGGCCTGGTGCTGACCGCAGACTCTTAACCCTGCTCTAGTAGATTTGAGTGGTACACGTGTGTGAGACGTGATTTTCATGGTCATTCTCTTCTGTAGGTGGAGCCTTACAAAGTTAACATCTCACAAGATTTAGAGCATCAGCTGCAAAACATCGTTCAAGAGCTAAATCTGGAGATCGTCCCCCCAGTAAGCACACAATTACTTAGTTCACTTTGGCATAGAAATTCTCAGTCAGACAAACAACTGGTATTGGTTGTTTGTTTTCTTATTGTTTTAATAGCCCGATGACCCTGCCGTGCCTGTTTTACTCAGCGTCCGCAAATTGGCCCACTTCGAGCCATCTCAGCGGCAGAACCAAATGGGAGTGGTTCCTTGGTCACCTCCTCAGTCCAACTGGAATCCCTGGACTAGCAGCAACATCGATGAGGGGCCCCTGGCTTATGTGAGTGCACCGCTGTTCCTGAGACGAGACTCTTGCATTTTACTTTTGAGTATATTTCATGAGGGATTCAGGTTGAAGACGAGCTACGTGCTTTTGTTTGACTGTCGCCTTCCCATTTTACAGGCTACTCCAGAACAAATAAGCATGGACCTCAAGAATGAATTGTTGTACCAGTTGGACCAGGACCATGATTTGCAGGCTGTAAGTCTATGCAGTATAATAGACATACGTAGCTTAGAGCATCAGAACTTTCTGGGTATGGGCAGAAGAGTGGTGAGGAATACATTTTGCCCTTTTTAGGGAGATAGACTGAAAGTAGTTACCAAAGGGCTCATCTGAGTTTCCATCAGAGGGTAGTAGTTGAGGATTAAGGGCCTGGGATTCTTAGTTAATATGAGTGGGGAGATTTGGGGTAATGAATCTATTTGGTGTTTTTCAATATTTTTCAAATAAAACAACATTAAAATGTTAGAAGAAAGGGAATGTGTATGGAATGCTCAGGGAGAAAGGAGGAAAATAAGGATGTGGACAAGGCCATTAGGTAGATTCTTCAGAAATTTAGTGAGAAGGGGTGATTCTATTAGATAAATATATACCTTCTTTTGTGAAAATGTGTATTTTGAGTACTAAGCCAGTGAAAAGGAGTAAGTTTTTATAAAGATGGCAATTTATTTATTTGTTTAGACAATAGGACATTTGCTTCTAATGCATATGTTGGTAGAAACTTGAGGTGTAACTTTTCTAATACAGATCTTGCAGGAGAGAGAGTTACTGCCTGTGAAGAAATTTGAAAGTGAAATCCTGGAGGCAATCAGTCAGAATTCAGTGGTCATTATCCGAGGAGCTACTGGGTGTGGGAAAACCACACAGGTTCCCCAGTTTATTCTCGATGACTGTATCCAGAATGACCGAGCAGCTGAGTGTAATATTGTAGTAACCCAGGTGAGTCGTGAGCCAGCCTACTCTGTGTCTCCTGTGGTTGGTTTGAAGGTGGGAGTACCTAGAGGCCAGGTTATTCCTAATTTTTTGATCAATTCTCCTTTGTAGCCACCTAAGGTTCTGAAAGTGGCAGAGCATCAGGCCTTTTAAAATTAAACAAAGTGTAGAAAGAACAAAAGTCTTCTCGTGTATCCTTCACAGATAAACTACACCAAACCACATAGGAGATGGCAGAACCAAACCTACCACATAGGCCCTTTTTGTCTGGGCCGCAGGGTATCTTTGGGCCCAGAGCAGACGAGAGAGTAATTTCTCCTCAAGTTCATATCCAAGTCTTCATCCTTTCTGTCTTATGACTTAATAGTTTACAGTGAGAACCAGTTAGAGTGAAAGTAGGCAAGCCAGCAAAATAGACCACGATGGACTTCTACTGAGTGCTTTCGGTAGGCCATCACTTCAGGATCTAGCTGTCCCTCACATAAGATAAACTCAAAGTGGAGCCACACATGTTTTGTGATATTTGGTACCTTAGAAATCATTTTATTGCAGCTCCGTTCTGTCACCATGTATTTAAATACCCAGATGAGCAAGAAAGGTAGAGTTCTAGGACCTGTACCCCTTCAGTTAGACAACTCCCAGATAAGAGAAGTTGTTGCAGTTCTGGACACATGTCAAAGAGGCGGGCCCTAGAATACTGCAAATGGACAGTTGGAGACAGGCCTTCAATTGCCTGTGGTGTGGGGAGAGGGACCCAGTGTCCAACACACGGGGAACCCGACGAGTCCTCAGTGAACACTAGCTATTTCAGTTAAAGTGCGCACAGATGAACTGAGAAGACAACGTCCTGAAAAGCCAGGGCTGGGCTCCAGGCAAGAGTGCTGAGATTCTGCAGAGAAAATGAAATCAGCGGATATGTGCCATGAAAATGGAAAGGGAAGCTCGTCCTGGAGGACACTGGAAGTGTTCTGTTGGGATGACTTCGCGTTACTCCTTGCTTTCATCATCAGTGCTTCCTGACTAGTTCCATTTAAATCAGTTATTGCTATTTTTAATATACTGTCCAAGTGCGACATAAAGCTACAACAGTAAGAGGCAGCAAAATTGGGAGTAGGGTTAGATTAGGAGTGAAGAAAATTCATATTACATCTAAAGTCATTGGTGTGAATTCAGGAAAATAATTTAACTTCTGAGCTTTCTTGGATCAAAATGACTGTTATGAAGCACAAACAGAATATGCAACCGTGGTACTTACTGTTACATTAAACAAGTGTTAATTGTGATTATTCTAGAGGGCTCCACAGCCTTGACTCTTTATATTTATTTGTAGAATATAGAATATTTCTATATACTCTCTAATAGTTAATGAGAGGAACAGGTGTGCCATGGGTGGAAAGGTAGTTCTGCAGATGCAGATGATTTACTGGTGAGCCTTGCCTTGGATTCATTCACTATGGGGCAGTGTGTCAAAGACTTACTGGAAGCACTGAAGGTCAAGGGGAAGGGATAGAGCATTCGAGGAACGAGCAGTGCAACCTGAGTGGTCGTGAGGTGCGCAGTCTGGGGAGGGTTGGAATGTTCATTAGTAGCCATTTACATTAAGCAGTATTCTACACAAAATGCTTATTTTGTGAATATTTACAGTGAGAATTAGATGATTATTTCTAGTTGCCTTTTTCTGACTATAAAAGGAATATATAGTCATTGGGGAAAAAACTAGCAATAGAGTAAATTTTAGAGAAAGCAGAGTCTGCTCAGGATCCCACCATCCAGATGTATGTAATCCTTCTTCCTGTGGGTCTTCACCCTTTGAGACTGATATATGTACACGCCGTGTACCCATCTTAACCTGCCTCCCTTTGTGTAACGACGCAGTGTGGTGTTTGAGGAACCGCGTGACTTTTCATGATTTGTAATCTCCCATTTTATGCATATGCCCTAATTTTACTCTTAAGTGATGGAGATTTTTAAGGTTGTTTTTAATATTTTGGTATTGCGTGTGCTGGGGTGAAGGTGCTTGTATGTACATCTTTATAGATCGTTTGGTTGTCTCATTGGAATAAATTCCTAGACGTGGAGTTGTAGCACATGGTTTGCATGCTTTCATTTTGTGCGCTTCGCCATACTCCTCGCAGGAAAGTCCAAGTTTCTAGTCAGCTCAGTTATGAATGAAAAAAGCGCTTCTTCCTTTGGCATGCGTTTTAAATGTTTCTTTGTTTGTTTTAAAAGTCAAGGCTGTAGAAACTAGAAGTTGGTAAGTCAGGGAAATACACAAAATATGGGAAGGAGATGGCAGGGTCATTGTTTCTTTGCTGTTTGAATATTCATCTTGATGTTTTCTATCCTTACTCAAGGGGATTTAACTGATGTGGCTTCTGAAGATGGTTGTTTAGAAAGCACCTCTAATATTAATTAGTAACACCCTCTGTCATTAATGTCTTTCTTGAATCTCTTAAGGTAGTTGTGTTTGGGGGCACACTACAGTTAAGAACTAAAATAGGTACTACTTGGGGACTAGGCCATCTCCTGCCCATACTCATTTAGAAGTCTGGAATCTACCTCAAGGTAGCCCAAAGTGATCAAAGCAACCCCTGGGTACCCAGTTGTATCAAATATCATACAAGGTTTTTAAGTTCTAGAAGCCAACTACTTAGTAGGAATGTTGAAGACTGCAGGAAAGACAGGAGTAGAAGAAGGGAATAATAGTATTATTGAGCATTTGTACCTGTTATTTATAGAATGTGAAGAACTTCTTGAAAGGGCTCAGAATGCTTTGGGTTTTGTACCTTGCAGTGGAATACCTTTTTCACATTTCCTGACCTGAGTATGTAGCAGAACTGTTCTTGGTGGACAAACACAGAGCTCAGTTTGTCATGTAATGCTCTTGTTCAAGGTCGGTGAGGTGCGGAGTGCTGGTCAGTAGTGGTCAGAGCTAGCGTGGTTCAGCAAGTCGGCGCACACACATCAGACGGAATACTGCTTAGAGTAATAGCTCAGGAAGTTCAACACTGTGTTCAAGAAGGCACCTTTTAATCCTTTATCTCTGACCAGGATAAATGTGAACTGAGTGACTGTACACTTAAACCTGTATTTGTTACTAGCTCCTAATGGATTCTTGTATTAGGGATATAGAAAATAATGCATCGTGTTTTATAATTAATTCAAAGTTCTAGTGAAGTTACTGTGTTTTGTTTTTTTAAGATTCCATCAGCCTCTGATTTCCTAAGTAGTCATATCATAATCTGGGATATCTTCATATAGGTACTTAACTAGATACGAAACTGAGAGAAAGTTTTCTTAAGCAAGAAACTGAACTACAAACTGTCATCAGGAACTCTGACAAAATCAGATTCAAAGCAACTTAGAAGCATTCAGTCTTTACAATCTTCATGTACCTCTGTACCTTTAGGACATAGTACCCACCAAATGAATATTGCTTTGCATACTTAGAAGATACGGGACACTTCAGAAAAGTTTTCAGAAAAATCAAGGTCCAACACTTGAAACATTGCCCTGTAGCATTGCCCTTAGGGTTCAGCATATGTATTGCCGGAAACAGTAACATGCACCGTTTTCCCCACCGTGTAAGCTCATCACAGACAAGAGTCATTTCAGTGCCCTGTCCAGCACCTTGTGTGGTGCCTGATGCAAACAGGCAGTGAGTTTGCTTGCTTTCTGAGTTAATACATGAATGAAAGGTGCCACGGCAGGCAGGGCAAAGAAGATTGTTCACCTTCCTAATACCACACATTGTAAAGTTTTTTAAGCTTGTGTCTTCACTGTGTTAGGCAGTTACAGAAAGGCTCCCCAAGTGTGCTCTCTCCCCTTCCCTGCTGGAAAATCACTCTGAGTATCATCAACAGTTTAGGCCAGTGGGGAAGAAGTTTTATTTTTTTATTAAAACCTTGGGGCCACTTTATATACAAAATGAAAAACAGCATTTTTAAATGTCTGCCATAGAATTATGTAGTCATTTTTTTTTTTTGTCCTGAATTTTTTTAAAAAACTTTGGAGCTTCCTAAAGATGTCATCCTTGTTACTGTTTCTGTTGATTACTGAGCTTGCAATGGGACAGATTTACTGTGATAAATCAGTAACCTTGATAAACAAGTACACTTGTAATTTCGGAGCTTTTAAATCACTTCTCTTCTTTCATCTCAGCCCAGGAGAATCAGTGCCGTTTCCGTGGCAGAGCGAGTCGCCTACGAGCGAGGAGAGGAGCCTGGGAAAAGCTGTGGCTACAGTGTGCGGTTTGAGTCCATACTTCCCCGCCCTCATGCCAGCATCATGTTCTGCACTGTGGGTCAGTGACGTGTTCTGTTGGGTCTTTCATTTGGGGGTTACGTTGTGTTATTTTTGGTGAAAACTTGGTAATATCACAAAATGGCTGGAAATAATAAATCAAGGGGCCAGTCTCAGAATTCTTGTTTAAGTAGAACTTTGGAAGTATGCTGTATCTGCTGGACACTGTAGCTTAGGAAAAACAAGATCAGCTTGGGTTACTAGAGTTTTATCTCTTAATTCCCTCTTTATTATATAAATATATCTCAGAGTACACCTTTTAAGTAAACTTAAGTATGCAAATGATTATTTCGTAAATGCTGTTGAGGTTATACTAGTTGATTATTATGTAAGCATAGTGGATTGTCTAGAAGTTCATTTCTCTCCACTTTTCACCCTACTTAACATGGAAGGGAATTCACCCTCAGTGGTCACTCTGATGTTCTTTCCCAGGTGTGCTCCTGAGAAAACTAGAGGCGGGCATTCGCGGGATCAGTCATGTGATCGTGGATGAGATCCATGAAAGAGATATCAATGTAAGTAACTGGGCCTCTGGCAAGGTCCCAGTGCTAGTATTCCGAGTAAAAATAAATCAGAATAGAATGTCTGCTTTAGTTTTCTTTCCCCAGTGCTTACATCTTCTACCAAAACCATGAACTGTAGTCATTAAGACGCTGGACATCTTTTTTAGTGAGGCCATTACACCCTTTTTTCTTTGTTAAACTCACAGCATCCTGAAAGTAAAGACCTCTTATTGTAAAGTACGTATAATTGCAGTGATCAGTAAGAGCTAGCGTGCTCACACTCACCATTGAAACTTGTGTGTGGACAGCAGGAGACACAAACGTGGATGTTCACAGCAGCAGATATTCACGATAGTAGAGTCCTGGAGACAACCTGGAAACCTGCAGTAGGTACCCCCACATACCTGCTGGTGCGTCCACTGGTACATTCACACATCGGGATGTTACACAGTCATTAGAATAACTGTAGTAACGTGGATGAATCTTAGCAGTGCTGTAGTATGTGAGAAAGGGAATCCCAGTGATTGTATAAAATACATATTCCCATAAAGTTCAGGAAAAGTAAACTTAAAAACATATAAGTGTCTATAGATGAGATGAAAGCTATGTATACTAAAAGGAATATAAATAAAAGATGCAGTGGTGGTTTTCTGCAGTTGGGGAAGGCAGGGTGATGGGCTAGAGAACCACCCAGCAAGAGAGAAGTCGTGTCAGAGTTCTAGCTTTCATGTTTTTTCGCGGGTCCTTTCACGGATACTTTACGTTATTAAATAATGAATGTCTTGGCCAGTGTTGTGTTTGAATGAACCAGCCAGGGCCTTTTCATCAGCTTTGAGATTGGCTTTCGTGTGATTAGTTAACTGATTTTTGGCTCATCATTGGTTTCCCCTTTTTTCCAGTGTGCGTACAAATGTAAATTTTATTGAAAAATCTGAGATAAAGTCTTTGCTGTCATTGATGTTTTTTCCCTCTTCCCTTCCTTACCCAGATAGCACTCCTCTTGAATTTCTGCAGCACTTAGCCTGCGACTGTTATTTGCAGTACCACCCTGCATCCCACTGTAACCCTGAATGCTACGCTTCTCAAAGTCACCTAAGAAGCTGAAATCTTTCGGGTGCATCTCACTAGCAAGGACTTCTCAACACGGTTGTTTTGTTCGTGTTTAAACAGACAGACTTCCTTCTGGTGGTGCTACGTGACGTGGTGCAGGCCTACCCCGAGGTCCGCGTCGTCCTCATGTCCGCGACCATCGACACCAGCATGTTCTGTGACTACTTCTTCAGCTGCCCCATCATCGAGGTGTACGGCAGGACTTTCCCCGTTCAAGGTAGGTTGTCGGGGGGGGGGGGGGCTGGGGGGGTAAGTGTCTCTTGTGCTCCTCAGGGGCATAGTTCATTAGTTTCTTAATTCTGGAGATTAAGAAAATGTCCTCTGTAGGTTAAAGGACACTCAGACACAGGCCAGATTAGGGTATCAAATACATCACCGCACTGTTGGGCTCTTCAGTCCAGCAGGAGTGGATAGAGTCTGAGGAGAGAACAAGATTCATTCACTACATGCGGAGTTCGTGAGGCTAGCAAATTTCCTGCCCTTTACAGCCAAATTTAACTGTTCAAATGACTGCAGTCGAGGGTAAATCAGTGTGATTCCCAGGTGGTCGTGGTAAACTCTGTTACAAGTTGAAGCAGCCAAGGTCAGACTGAGAGAATTGTTCTTAGGGCTGGAGCAGGCAGACTTTGGGAATGAGAGTAAGGCGTTTCAAGGTCGAGTACTCCAGTAGTTAAGACTCTGATAGTTGTAATTAAACCTTTACTTTTAAAAGGTTTTTGTTATCGCCATTTTCTAGTAG
>VMDR010010220.1:0-31333 GCA_007922815.1 Macrotus californicus | reverse complement strand
CCATCCTTCCTGAGGATCTGAGTTTCCATGTAGTGCCATTTCCCTTCAGCCTGAAGAATTTTCTTTAGCATTTCTTGTAGTGTAGCTCTGGTGGCAACAGATTCTCTTAGTTTTATTTACCTCAAAATTTCTTTATTTTATTTTCACATTTGAAGGATATTTTTTGCTGGTTACAGAATCCTGTGTTGGTGATTCTTTTCTTTTAAAGCTTTAAAAATGTTGTTCCATTGTCTTCTGGCCCCTATAATTTCCCATGAAAAGTCCCTCTGTAATTAACATCATTCCATTGTATGTTATATGTGTCACCACTTTCAAGGTTTTCTCTTTAACTGTGGTTTTGAGGAGTTGGACTCTGAAGTATGGTTTACTTTACTCTGCTTGGGTTTGGCTGAGCTTCTTGAAGCTGTCCAGACTGGAGGTAGTGGAGAGGCTTCTGTCTAGATGTACTCACAATGATTACAGTATTTTTGGGGGGGGGGGTGGGATGTGAGCTGTTTTGGGTTGGTTGGAATGCAGCATGTGGAAGGAAATCGGTTTTAAATCAACTTTATTTTTATGACAACTAATTCTTAATTCACTCAACAGGAGTTTATTTGGGCATGTACTATATGCAAGAAATTAAACTAAGCATAAATAAAACAAAATAATCATCCTATGTCTCCAACAAGAAGAAACATCTATCAGTTATCCTGATTTGCTGGTGTGGAAGTGCTGAGCTAGGTGAAGGGCAGGAAGCTGCACCATCCTATTCTTCTTAGGAGGGGCCCTGCAGTGTTTCCACACTTGGATCCAAGTATGGGGTTCACTCAAGACTGAAGAGTGAAAAAGGAAGATGCACTGAAGCTTGGATATAATGTGGCCCATCCTGGGGCAGCCTTTGGTTTGAAGCCAGTCAGCCTGGGGCCTGAGGGCCTGCCCCAGGGCTGCCCTGTGAGCCTCCCCACCGGGATAGGCTGGAGTCTGGACAAGCTGGAACAGGTGGCCACCCGGGGTGAGACTGGCTCAGGCAACCGCTCATATAGCTACGCTGTTGGGAATCCGGTCTGGAGACAGGTAGTAATACGGCAGCTTCTTATTCTTGTTGCGCTCAGCGATCACGCTGACGATGGTGTCGAGGTTCTTGCGGAACTGGGCCATGGCCTCCTTTACGGGTTTTTCAATGAAATGCTCCTCTGGGTACATGCCCAGGAACAGCTGAGAACCCAGACGGACAGATAGAAAGGTTACTCTGCAATGCAGCAATGTTAATTGACAGACCTTATCCTACCCATAGAGATCAGCCCTGGGGATCTGCTGCCTGCTGAGAATGCTCTAAGAATGCAAATGCCATCTCCAACCTGGCATGCCCTAAGGGAGCCTCCAGGGTGGGCTGGGGGGATTACAGACGAGTGGGAGAAATAACTGCACTTCTCTGCTCCAGGGTGGCTCTAAGGACATGTAATGGTGAAGGTGAGTACGGAGGCGGTTGTTGGCCCCAGCCATGGCAGGCGTGTGGCCATGGAGGCACCTTTCCATCTTGGCCCCAGGCAATGGGCAGAGGGGCCAGCGCTGGCCTTCTCTCAGAGCCCTTTGAGGTAGTGAGCTCATTTGCTCACTCACACAGATGTCTGTAAATTAAAACTAGATATATTAAATAGATATATTAAAAAAACTGTTGGGTTGTTTAAATTGGGAAGTTTCATATACAAGGCTAGAAAGGGTAGGAGAAGCATCATATACTATTGATGGTATTTAGGGTTTAGTTTTTGGAGGGCAGTTTAGTCTCAACATTCTTTGACCTAGAAATTCCCCTACTAGGAGTGCATTCTCTGGTCCTATTAAACACATGTGCAAAGAAACGTACCCAAAGATATTAGTGAGGGCCCAACACATTAGCAAGTGCCCTAAAGTAACTTAAATGCCCAGGAGTCTGGGCCTGGTACAGTCATTCTTTGCAGCACTGAGCTAACGCCATAGGGTTGTGTCTACTGAGACACCCAGCTTTGGGATTAGGCTAAATAAGGTGTATGGAAATGTCTGGAAGGATATCCAGGAAACTCTTAGTTGTTACCTCTGGGGTGTCAAAGAGAACCCCATAGAAGAGAGCTTCGTCAACAGCTGGGGGTGGTGGGGATGCCTTTGTGGGGAGCTTCACCAGTGGAGCAGAGTCCCCTTGGCTCTCTTGCCCCAGCCACCCTGAACTCCCTCAAGCTTCAGGCCTGAGGACCTTCTGGCTACTTCAGCCTCAGAACTCAGGATTCCTGGAGGGCAGGTATCCAGCCTGAGTCCTGAGTCACAAAACCCTGAGGTTAAGAAGTGGGTTAAACCTGGGCAACCTGCCTGCCAAAGAGGCAGCATAGTCTCACCTCATTGTCCTGGAACTGGCTTAGTGCCCACACTGCACCCAGATGCCAGCAGGAACGGCCTCGGTCTGGCAGTGTGTCCACGATCTGCTCGATGGTGACTACACCCTTTGCTGTGGGTGGTGGGGCCCGCATGGTTGGAGGGGCGTTGGGAATCCAGGAACACCAGTCGTACTGCAGGGAGAGCCACAGACACGCAATCCAGCCACCGCCAGCCTGTGTTTCCCGCCTCCCACTTGTGCACTGCTCCCTGTCCACCAGGCCCCTCACTGGCCAGCCAGGGTCCTCCTCTAAGTGGGCAAAATCCTCAGTGGGAACACCTGATCTGGGCCCTGAGGCTGCCGGATTTCCACCTGGCTTCCTCTACCTAACTGGCTGGCTGGAAAACTAAAAAGAGGGGCACCTCACCCTGTGGGTCAGTAGTAGTCAAGGTCAAGGTCATCTTGGTGATTTCCCACCCAGACAGCTCCCCTGCCCTTGCCCACCTGTCCAAAGTTCACTGCTGCATGCTGGGCTGAGGCTGTGAAGATCACCATGGTCAGGTACTCAGATAGCTTCTCTCTGGTCTTGATGGACTTGGGGAAGCCTAAGGCAGAGCCAGGACTGGCTAAGACCCCACCTTCCAGGAGGGGTAGTGGACCAGCAGGGTACCACTCCCTCCCCCATCCTCCTCTGGGGAGCCCCCACCAGTGCTGGAGGGATGGGCATGGGCAAGACTCACTGGGAGGGGACAGCAGCTTGGCTTAGTCTCCTGATGTTTCTGACCCAGGCTATCAGGGTCATAGAAAGCCCTGAAATGTCCCCATGAGGCATACTGATGGCCAGGGGTCCCTTGGGGACTGTGGCCCCAGCACCAGGTGCTAAGGCTACTACTATAGGCCAACGTTGTCCAAGGAAATTCAGAGGTGCAGGGAAGAGCAGCAGAGAGGACTGGAGGAGAGCTGGGAGTGGTCCCTACCAGAAGCCTTCTTGCCCCGCATGCCATACACATAAACGTCCTTCACGAAGTCCTGCAACTCCTGGTCCTCCACCACCACCTGGTCACTCTCATAGTAGATGCCCACCACATCAGCTGCAAACCTGGCTCAGGAGAAGGGGCCAACAAGCAGTGGATGATACAGCCAGGGTCTGCAGAGCTGTGCCCTAAGGCCTCAAGGCAGGGCCCCATCAGTGACCCTGTCACTTATTCCTTAATGTCTAGGTCATTAAGGTCACCCTACCCCCCCCCCCACATCCCCCCTTCCTCCTTCAGTGCTGTAACAGCAAAGCCAGGCACCTGGCTCACTGAGTCTGTTGTGCAGGCTCCTGGCCAGATCCATCAATGCTCATGTTCACTCCTCGAAGCCCCCCACTCGCCACACAGAGTAGGTCCCATACCCAGCATGTACTCACGTCTTGATGGCCTCCCACACCAGAAGCCCATCGTCCCGGTAGAAGTAGTAGGGAATGTCCTCGGTGCTCTCCATGCCCCGGGCCTTGATGGCCTCAGGGAAGCACAGGGAGGCATAGGTCAGGTCCTCCATGGCCCTCTGTACCATCTGCACATGACCACCACCCCCTGTGGCATTGGCCTTGAGGAGGAGGGAAGAGAGAATGAGGTAAGCTGAGGCTGATTTCCCCATGCAGTGTCTGGCCCCGGAGCTCCCAGGAGAAACACTGATCAGCGGTGCCCTGGCCAGGCACACAGAGGACCAAAGCCAGGTCCTGTGAGGTTGGGTAGGAGGATGTTTAACTTGGAGAACACCAGGGCAGCCCAATGAAGAGGCCACAGGGAGGAGCCTCTGCTTGACCTAATGCAAGGGGTTGAGGTGGCTGGGTACGTGCAGAGACCAGGGGCAGCTGCAGAGGAAGGGGCGAATCCCACCCTGAGGAGGGCAGGGCGGGGGAAGCTGGCAGAGTGGGGACCTGGGCTGCCACCACCTGGTGATTGCTGGTTCTGAGTTCTGAATGCAGGCTGCCCCAAGTCCGAGTACCGCTGTCAGTGACCAGCCTTCAGATGAAAGAAAGGAGCAGACACCAGCCTCCAGGACCTGCACAACTCTGTTAAGGGCTTGTGGTGTACTTAGGTGGGGGATGGAGTGATCCTGGTTCTCCTCCCTGTGGCTGAGATACAGACACACCTGCTCTTCGGTATGCACATGCACACACGGGGGCTGAGCACTCAGGTTACAGGATCTTGCAAGGAGGACTTGGGTGCTGGGTGCCAGACATGTGTCCCCAAGGGTTGTTCGACCCGAGTGGAACTAACCGGAGTTCCCGGTGCTATGTACTGGGAAGGGAGACTGTGGTCACTGCATGGAAAAATGAGCCTGGAGCTCCCATGGGGGAAAGCCCTTCTGGAGCATGAGGCAAATACAGTTTAGAGAGAGGTAGAGTATGAGCCAGTATGCTTGGATCCCGGGGACACTGAATCCCTAGGTCCATTTTCATCTGAAGTTCCCTCAGCCCCGTTAAGTTCAGGCATACGCGACAGTATGTCTCCTGTCCAGCTTCAGCTGGTTCGAGCTGGGTTTTGCCATTTGCGACTCAAACCGTGGCTCAACCTTAGTGGCCACCTGGCTGCTCACAAACGGGAGCTGGGAAGGAGGGGTCGGGGTGAAGTTTGCAGGGACTGAGGGGGGAGAGAGGGGTGAATTGGCTTGGTAAGTCTACGCGGGGGTCAAAGCAGGATGGGGTACCACCTGGGACAATGTGAGGAAAGAAGGGACCGAGGCCCCGCCGAGGAGGAGAATGGGTTGGGAGCACTGATGACCTGGAGAGCCAGAGGGTGGGGAGCTGTGTACAGAGTGATGGACAGCAGAGTGGAAGGGGGGGCACAGGTCCCTAGTGCATACGAGGTGAGGAGTGGGTGCAGGAGGCAGGGTCTGCACCCACATGCTAGAAGATGGAAATGGGAGGGCTGGAAAAGGTACCAGGGAGAAACTGAGGAGGAAGAGCTGGTGGTGCGCTGTAGGCAATGCACTCAGGAGGAGGAACTGCCCAGTAGCCGGTGGGAGGTGTCAGGCCACAGACCCTGGGAAGCCTTCAATCTGCTCCCCTCCAGCCTGCACCATCCACCCTCCCCAGACCCCCACTGCATGGTGTCTAGGGGCCTGGTGTCCTGGGGGGTCTGGAACTGAGGTGGGGAGTAGGTTTTGAGAAGTGGGCACCCACCAGGCTGGGGTCTGCCCTGCATGGAGTGGGGTGGGAGGTGCCCACCTTGTCGAAGAGGCCATACTCGCAGATGAGCTGCTCTCGAGCCTTGGTGTTGATAGCGATGGTGAACCTCACATGTGCCACCAGGAGCTGGGCGGGAGAGCCAGAGAAAATGTTAGAGCAGTCCCCCACTGTGCCTGCGTCCCCCCTCGGGCCCCCGGGACCTTCAGCAACTGCATCTGGTCCACTGTGAGGGCGGCGCCAGGCCTCAGAGAGGAAATGCAGGAAGGTCTTCGCTGCTCAGTGGTGGCAGGTCTGCTGTGAAGGTTTGATGCTTAGTGACAGTGATAACGACAAAAATGACAACAGTCAACGTTTGTATAGAGTGCATCTATGTGCCAGACGTGTACTGTTTGATCTTTGTATTACAGATGGGAAAGCTGAGACACATGGAGATATTTTCGGCCTGCAGTCACCCCAACAGCCACGGCTGATAGGATGCAGGAAGAGGGAAGGGCGGTGACGGTGAGGGTTGCCACCTGCGCTCTGACCAGGGCACGCTGAACTCACTTGCCTCTTCAAATTCTGTCCTCCTGCCTCGTGCCACCAGGGTGTCAGGCCCCAGGCACTGTGTCCTCAGGAACCAGCAGGCTGTCAGCAGGCATTACTGTCCAGGAACATCTTTCCAGGGGGCCTGTCTGCTGGCCACTCCCAGCCTTAGTCCTGTGAGGAGGTCACGGCTCCTCCCCATCCATCCTGTCCCCTCCCTATCCAGACACTCTCCCCCATTTGCTATACCTTAAAAATGGGATGCACAGCGGGCAGCTGGCGGTACATGGCGATGCCAAAAACTTCAGACATCAGATGTGTGCGCAGAAGGTGGGTGATAGTCTGGTGGACATGGAAGTCGCTGGAGCGCACCCAGATTTTGGCCAGGAGCCAGTCATATTTTGCATCCGAAGGAAGAAAAATGGGGTTTTCATCTCCTGGGACTTGGTTGAGCTGATACATAGAAGAAGAAAATACGCTGCAATCTCTCACTGCAGACTATAGCTGTAAGAGAGCCTGGCCTTTCTGGAAATTCCAGAAGAATCCAAATTTCCTAAACAGTGATTTTTGAATCACTGGAGGGGGACAGATGGCCCAGGGTTTGTGTTTCTCTCCAGCTACATCACTTACTCCCTCGGGGCCCTGGGCAACTTACTGAGCCTTTCTGAGCTCTGACATCACCGTCTGGAATAAGGGGACAGTATTTACTCACCTCACAGAGCTATTATGGGAAGTGAATATGAGAGCACGCAGGTCTCTGCACGGAGTGAGTGCTAGATGCTCAGGGCACGTTGTGTGGTCTTCCACAGCCCCCATCTCCCCTCTTGCCTTTCCTGCCCAATACACTCCCTCCTGGCTCTGGCTGCCTCTTGGCCTCTGGCACTTTCACTTCCCCTACTCTTCCCTTACATGCTGTTGTCCCCAGCCTCTGCTTCAGAGGGTGCTCCTGACTCCCTTCCTGCCCTGACTAGTTCCTACAGTTCCCAGGGCTCTAGGGCCCTCATGACGCAGTGTCCCAGGGCACTGTCCCTTTAGCCCAGACCTGCAGCCAGGTGCCTCCCTCGTAGAGGCCAGGCTGTCTTCCCTCTCCAGTTGCAACTGCACAGTGGGCCAAGGTGATTTTTTTTTCTAAAATGGAAATCATGTCATGCCAATCCCTTTATAAACACTCAGTCATCTGTTAATGCCTGAAAAGAAAGTCCCCATGTCCCATGGTCTGGCTGCTGGCACCAGGCCCCTGGTCCTTCTTGAGCTTTGCCAATGCCAGTAGTCGCTTGCATTCATAAAGCTGGCTCAGTTTCAGGGCCCCGCTTTGTGATGTCATGTTTTCTGAAAGGTAGGCACTGTCATTGCCCCATTTTCAGAGGAGGACATGGTGTTTTGGAGGGGGGACATTTAGGGTGACAGTGAGTTATCCAGACCAAAGTGGGAGAGTGGCATTCCAGCTGCAGGAGCAGGTGAGGAGGAGGCTGGGAAGGGCTGTGCTGGGCAGCAGGCCCTTCAGAGATCAGTGTGGACAGCAGAGGGACTGAGGAGGAGAGCTGACTGCCACTGAGGATGAGGGTGACCAAGCGGGCTCCTCAAGGTCACACTAAGTGCTTTGGAAGGCAAGTTCCCTGTCTGTCTCAGAAGCAGCAGCGTCCAGTAGCTACAAATGAGCAAGCTGCAAATAGAATTTTAAATCTTCAAAAGCAGCCACAGTGATAAGAGTAAAAAGAACAGGAGTTTATGTTAATGATATAATTTTATTTTACCTAATATATCTAAAATATTTCAACATGAAAATAATATAAACTTATTAATGAGATATTTGCATACTTTACATGGGTATTATATTTTGTTGTCAGCATGGGGAAAAGCTAATGGTGTTTTGTGCGGTGTGTATTATTGACACCTTGCTAAATGAACTTACTAAGTCTAATAGGTTTTTTAAAAGTTAGAGTCTCTTAGGTTTTCTAGGTCCACCATCACATCATTACCAAAATATAGTCCTAGTCCTCTCCTTTTTATTTTTTACATGTTTATTATTTTATCTTGTTTATCACATCCAGGACAATGTTGAATAACCATGGTGATATCAGCATTCTTCTTTCTTTTAAAAAAACTTTTATGGAATTTATTGGAGTGACATTGCTTAATAAAATTATACAGGTTTCAGGTGTACAATTCCATCACACATCATCAGTATATTGCGTTGTGTGCTCGCCACCCAAAGTCAGAGGTCGCCTTCCGTCACCATTTACCTCCCTGTACCTCCTACCTCCCTTCATCCCCCTTTCCCTTGGTGATCACCATGCTGTTGTCTGTGTCTATGAGGTTTATTCTCTTTGCTTGATCCATTTACTTTTTCCACCCAGCTTCCAACTGCCTTCCCCTCTGACAGCTGCCAGCCTGTTCTCTATGAGTCTGTTTCTATTTTGTTTGTTTATTTTGTTCATTGAGCATTCTTCTTTCTGATTTCAAGGGGAATGGCCTCAGGATTGCTATTTTTGAATGGCATTTCCTGGCTTTATTATATGGAAGTAACCTCCTTCTATTAATATTTTAATTTTTATTCGTTGTGGCTACTAAATGTTATTAAATTTCCTTTTAGTTTCAGTTGGTACAATCAAAAGATGTTTTTCCTCATTGGCGTAGTGAATTGTGCTGATAGCTTTCCTGATATGGAGACGTCTGGAATGAACCCTACTTGGCTCTGACATGGTTGTCACTTGTAGCTTGGACTGGTCCTCAGTTCTTTTGGAGCCTGCTCGTGCAGTTTCAGCACGCAGGCTGTGCCGGGTCCACAGAGTGAGCTGTGGCCAGTAAGCCTTAAGAGCTCTGGACTGAGCGCCGGCGGCAAACCAAAGTGCTGCAGGTGCAAGTCCCAGTCAGGGCACAGGCTGGGCCGCAGGCCGGGCACCAGTAGGGGGCGTGCGAGAGGCTACCACACATTGCTGTCGTTCTCCCTCCCTTTCCCCTCTAACAGTAAATAAAATAAATCTTAAAAAAAAAAAAAGGGCTCTGGAAACGTGTGCTTTCTAAAGGCTGCTGAATACTGGGCTGTTCATCACAGGGGCTCTTCCCAGTAGAGACAGTGAATCAGCTTTCTAATCGCTTATGTGGAAATTGGCCTCTTTTCTACAGTTTCTTCTGATAATTCATGTTTTGCCAGGTTTTTATCCATTTCCTCTAGCTTTTCAGATTTGTTACCACATCATTATGCTTTTACAAAATCTGTGATTGTCTTTTTTCTTATGTCTATTTTGGCTTTTCTTTCTTTTGTTAGCCATAGCGGGGGGTTATTTTCCAGGAACTTTTTCAGAACCAGACTTTGAGTTTTTTATTCTCTGGCCTTCACATGCACAGTGCTTTATAGTTTGCAAAGTTTACGTGTTCAGGAGAGGGGAGAGATTCAGGAACATTGCTTGACTTGCCAAAGGTTCCTTGGCCTGTGAGCCAGCGGCAGAGCTGAGACTTAAGCCAGACCCCTGACTCCAGGCCACTCCCAGAGGTCTCTGGAGGACAGGCTGCTTCCAAGGCACGTCCCAGTAGTAAATGCCCCTCCTCCGGTCTCCTCCCTGTTGAGGTCTCTTATATCACCTGTCCCTTTACCTTTTCAGTTTCTTAGGGATAGAACTTCTCTCTGATAACAGGCTGGCACTCTTCTTGAGGAGACATGCCCCAGAGATGGGGTGACAGAGTTGAGGGCAGCATGGTCTCTGGGAGCCAGACGGCCTTGTGTGAGTCCCAGCTCTGCTGCTGACTATGTGCACCTGTGCCTCAGTTTCCCTATTTGAGGAAAACAGTGCCTAGCAACAGTGTCTGCCTACCTTGCAGGGTTGCAATGATGATTGTGTGAATAGAGGTCCTCACTTAAAACCCTGATGGCTGTATGTTCCAGAATCCAGGATCTTTAAGATTTTAGCAGTGTGTATACTTCATTACGTGACATCTCTCACTCCAACCTCGGTTTTGGGGCAACATGATATTTTACAATCCAACATATTAATATTCTAGCAGTGACACATGAATTTCACATGGAATGGGATAAAGCCTTTAATAATAGCCTTTTCTATTGGTTCAGAGCAAGTTTTGCTACCAATGAACTTGTTGCCCGTTTTGGGAAAACCTGGAAGTGTTAGGATTGTTTACATTTCGGAATTGAGGATAAGGGATTGTGGATTGTGCAGGCTAACCCTTAGGGATAGTCTTGGCATGTGGTTAGCACCCAACAAAGTCAGCTGCTGTTATGTCTGTGGTGCCCAATGCCTGGTTCACGGCTGGTTAAAAGTACTGCTTACCGAATGCATGTCTGCCTGTCCTCCAAGGGTCCCCCATGCAGACCACCCCCAAGGGCCTATACCTAGTCCTGTCTTGGGTGTTGTTTCCTGCTGTCTGTACACCAGCTCCCACAGTGTTGCAGCATCCTGGTGCTTTGAGGAAAAGAGGGCAGCCAGGAATGGGGAGGGATGAAACTCTGCCCCCACCTGCCTCTCTCCCAAACTGCTCCCCTCTCTCTTCTTCCACCGCCCCTGGTAGAAACAAGACCTGTGGGCACTCGAACACAGTCTCCCAGGAGAAGCCCAGTTCCTGACCCAGCCACTGTGGTGCCTCTCGGTGGCTTCTGTCACAGCTTCTCCTGCCTGGCCCCTGTTGGTACTTTGATTTGGGCTCCTCTCCAAGGTTGGGGTGAGGTATATTATCCCAGAGCAGGTCCTCTGCAGAATACCTCACTTTGCCAGGAATTTCTCAAGTGTGTTTTGAGGAGTGGAGCCCTTTCTGTCCCTGTGGACAGCCCTCCCCACTGCTGGCAGAAAGCCCTAGGTTCCTGTTTTTGCTATCTGCCTGGCAGACCTCTCAGCATCCTTCTGTGGAGCCACCAAAACAAATTCTTCCCTGAGTTCTGACTGCTGAGGGTGAAGCCACCCCGGGAAAGAACAAGGCTGGTAGCCTACCTGGATGGCAATGGGGACAATCTTGTTGGCCAGGTTTTTGTACAGCAAGCAGATGGGTGCAGCCAGGAATTGCAGAGTGCAGGGGTCTGTTTTGTTGGCATCGATGCCATCTAGCAGCTTGAAGTCCACAATGAAGATGTTCCCTTGCTGCAGGAAGCCGGAGAAAATATGTCCAAATGAGTGTCAGCTGGGGATGAACCCTAGAATGAAGCCCAGAGGGAGGGATAGGCAGCTTTGGAAGCCCCTGCAACTCAGTGGAGTTCAGAATTTGTGTTTTTTTTGTTCTTTGACTCAGGGTTGGTTCTTGTCAAGAGTTTTCAGGTTGTAGAGTTGTTTTTTTCTCACAAGGTAAAGAATGGAAGTGCCCACTTTCATATTTGTTGTACCTGAAATCTTGACCCTTATGAACAATGTTGAAATACCACCCAGAGTGACAGCTTAATAAGAAAAAAGCAGATGGGCTTTATATGAAATAGATAAGTCAAACAGCAAAGAGTGTAGCTGTAGGACTCCAGTTCCATAAAGTTCAAAAGTAGGCAAATTCCATTGTCAGTCACCCTTGGGAGAGAGCAGGAAAGCAGGCAGGTCTTCAGAGGTGGGAGGTTCTGCTGGGGACCGAGAGCGGAGCGGACTCTGTAGGGGCTGTATCTATACAGGCAGGCAGGGATCTACAGGACCAAGTTAGGGTCTTCAGGTGGGGGGTACTCTTCTGGGGTAGGGAGAAGCTGCAGGGGTTGGGGCATGCGGTATCTGCAGAAGTGGTATGCTCTGTGTCCTTGTCTGAGGCTGGCGGCCCAGTGGGATGGGTATTTGGTGCAAGTTAATTGACCATGCTTGACACTCTTGATTTACACCCTTTTCTGTAGTTATTATGTTTTACTACAGAACAAATGTGTCTGGAATTTTGGGGAGGTAGAAAACAGCTCTTTCCAGACTACACTTGAGTCTTCCTTTTGCATGATTGGGGTTTTGGTAGAGGGCCTTCTTAAGCCTTCCGTGTGTGTGTGTGTGTGTGTGTGTGTGTGTGTGTGTGTGTGTGTGTGTTTCAGGTGTACAGTGTAATGGTTAGACATTTATGTAGCTTATGAAGTGATTCAAGGAACAATCTAGTACCTACCTGACACCATACATAGTTATTATAGTATTACTGACTATATTCCCTATGCTGTACTTTACATCCCCAGGACTTTCTCATTTTAAGTGAGTGATGGAGGCAGGGGTTGTGGGTAGCTGGGGAAGGGTCAGGGTCTGTGATGTGGCAGAAACAGGTCAACAGGAGTTTAGGGGAGTTGTATATCCACAACTCTGCCAGCAGAGGATACACTGTGGCCACCCATGCACACACTTCATGCACCCTGGCTAAGGGGTACAAAAGACCAGAGACCTGAGAGCGCAGCTACCATAGCCTTCCTTTGTGAATGCAAAGGACCCCAGCAGTCATGTGACACTGGTGATGAGCTCTGAGCATCTGTCTGTGGAGCATGCAGGTCAAGGGAATGACAGTGTGGGGGAGTGTCCTTGGCCAACCAGGGCAGAGGGAGGGGTTCAGGAGTGTGTGTGACAGGATTCCTCAGGGCACCTGGACATGCAGGCTGGTGGGTCACAGGGCTGTCTGAGCTTCTGTGATGGGCTGGACAACTGGCCTTTCAAAGCAGAGGTGATCATTAGTGACTATAGTGCAGAAGGAATGGCTGCCAATCAAATTATGAGAGGACCCAGGTTAGTTAACGTGATGAATGAAGGGAGGTCCTGCGAACCTAGTCCTGGGAACCAGGAGGTCTGGGACTTGGGCCTGAGGTTGGGGCATTTCTCAGTTATCCCAAGCCATCCCTCTGTTTGGGCTTCAGTGTCATCCTTCTGGAAACTGAGAAAGCCAACCTTATCTCTCAGTTCTGACTTTAGGATTCTGCTGTAGACACTGGTATTCTTGCCTGTCTGGTGTCCCTGTTCTCTCCATCTGGTCAACTTGATTCTCCTGGCCACAGTGACTGGTTCAGGGAATTAGGAGTTGTGCGTGGGTGATGGAGTGGCATGTGTGTGTGACTCTGGTCAGTGGTGGCTATTAGATTACTGCTTCAGGACCAAAACCACAGCTGACTGTCCAGACTATAGTTCAAAGGAAAGATCACCATTATGACAAAGATGGCTCCAACACTCCTGCCCTGGAGGTGGCAAGGACCCTGGAGCAAAGCCTGTCCTCTGCCAGGATGGCTAGGCATACAGATGACTGCTCAGTGCCTTCCAATTCTAGGATTCTCTGGCTCTTAAGGTTCTGTGATTCTCTGATTTGAAGCTTGAAACCTGTAGCACTGAATCAGTGTTAATACACCCAGCAGTTAACCTCCGAGGAACGTTGCTGTGTGTGCCGCCTCCATGGGGGCATGTGTTGTTGTTGACAGACATCTATGTAACCAGGTAGTATCTGTGTGCCTGGCCAGGTCCAGAAAGTGAGGGTGGCAGAACCACCTGCCCTGGGGGAGGGGCCTCTCCTGGGGACTTCATCTGGGAAGGTAGCCCTCCAGAGTCAGGTGGGCAGGGTATGGGGGCTAACAGATCTGTCCACAGATGGCACTGACCATCCCTCTTTGGCTGGGGCTCCAAAGTGAACTGAACAAGCAAGATAGGGTGACTGGAAACAGCAGAAGGCCACTTAGACATCAGGTGGCAGATGGCAGGAGGCCCAGTTGTCTTGGTTCTAGTAGAAACAGGCCAATTAATGGGAGACCAAGGGCCATTCCTGGGACCTCAAGTCCCCAGCATGGAATATGCCTGATGCTAAGTCCACCCAGACCCATGGAGGAGGCAGTTTGAACCCTCTCTTTTTCAAGACTAGATCTGTCTTGGAACTGAAGAGTGCTGACCCTGCAGGTGAAGGCCGGAAGAAGGGTTGGGGGGAGGGGGAGGGCAGAAGCAGACAATATCAACATTTATATTAGAAACTCAAGAACTCCATCAGTTTTCTCTCTCTCTCTCTCTTTTTTTAGGGCTGCAGTGTTGTTTCTTTTACCAATTTCCTCATCTTTGCAAGCTGGGTAACAATTTGATGGCCATATGAGTGAAGCTTCTCTCATAATGCCTGGCCTACAACAGGCCCCTCGTCAGAGGGGAATTATTGACATTGATGTTGAAAATACTGATATTGTGTTCCTAGACCCAAGCATCATGTAGCAGCAGTATCACTGCCAATTCCTCTTCCCACGTTGGATAAGACATTTCACAAATGCCCAGGAAAAGAAAGAAGCTGCTTCACTGAGGGCAGCTGATCTCTCCATTACCCCAACAGACGAGCCTGGGAATGGCAGCCTGAGGCCAGCAAGCACTGGCCCACAGAAGGTGGTTTCTGCCAACATCATGTGACCTAACCATTGAGTTTGGCCTCTGGACTGGATCACTGTCCCCAGCAAACCAGGCCTTACCTCAACCTCCTGCTCCAAGGTGAGCTGCCGCTCCAGGCTGCACTCCACCATCTCCGTAGTCACTGGGAGCTTCTCGGGCAGCTTTGTGCAGCGCTGGATCAACACAGGGTTGCAGCCGTTCAGGAACTGGTAACCAAACATGAGGTCTTCCTGCCAGTGCTTCATGACCCGCTCTACAGAGGAAAGAGCCTGAGATCTCAGTGGGGGAAGCCTGGGTCTGTCTGGGTCTCCTCTCCCAGACACTCCCCTAGACACCTGGCTGACCTTAGGCTCCTCCTGCCATGTCCAGTGGCCTGTCCCCCTGCCTGTCACTGGGTCAGGCCAGCATCAGCCTGTTCTTCCTGAGATGGGCCTTAGAAGTTTCCTGGGTACCCTTTTCTCAAGAACAAAAATAAAAATAGGCAAATGGGATTGCACTAAACTGAAGCCTTGTGCACAGCAGTGAAAGCAATCGATGGGGTGAGGCAGCCTCAGAACGAGAGAAGATGTTTACAAAGCATATACATATCTGATGAGAGTTAGTGCACAAGATACATAAGGAGCTCCTACAATTCAATAACAAAAATCTAATAGCTCAATTAAAGAGTGGGCAAAGGACTTAGACGTTTTTTTCGAAGAAGACATATAAATGGCTAGTAGGTTGATGAAAAAATGCTCAGTGACACTAACAATCAGGGAAATGCAAGTCACAACTACCTCACACCTGTCATGATGGCTACTACAAAAAACAAAACAAAACAAAAGACAGCAGGTGAGGATGTAGAGAAATTGGAACACTTGTGCACTGTTGGTAGTAATACAAAATGTGCAACCACTATGGGAAACAGTGTCAGGTGCAGAGGGTGACAGCCTGGGTAATGGGGAGGCCTGGGCAGCTGGGCCTGGCAGGCCAGCCATGGCGGAGCAGGGTGGGGCAGCACTTTCCAGTCCCAGACTAGTCTTCCAGCATCACGAGAGCCCCCAAAGGCACACTCACCAGAAATAGTGTTGCTGATCTTGACGAAGATTTTTTCGAAGTCAGCGAAGTCACTCCAGGAAGACTGGAACATGTGCATGAAGCGGTTGATAAACAGGTTCTCCATCCTGCACAACAGGGACAGACAGCATCACCTCTCTCACACATGCTGGGCCTCCCTCTGCAAAGATCCTTCACACTGTGGTCTTATGGAGCCTCTAGATACCACCTGGGCAGTGCAGACTTGAGCCCAGGGCAGCTCCTGGGAATAGCTGATTGGCCCTGTGGAACCAGGATAGAAACTGGCACCCACACTGATGGTCTTCCTCCTACATCTCACCCATGAGAGAGATTGGCAGCCTGCCATCAAGAATGGTCTACAGCCCTGGCTGGTGTGGCTCAGTGGATTGAGCGTCGGTCTGTAAACCAAAGGGTCACTGATTCGAATCCCAGTCAGGGCACATGCCTGGGTTGTGGGCCAGGTTCCCCAGTAGGGGGCGCGTGAGAGGCAACCACACATTAATGTTTCCCTCTCTTTCTCCTCCCCCCTCTCTAAAAATAAATAAATAAAATCTAAAAAATTACACTTATTAAAAAAAAGAACAGTCTGCAGTGCTTCTAATCCCTTGCATGCATGTTCTTGTCCATGCATCCATTCGTTCTCAGTGCAAGCTTCCAGGGACAGAATGCCAAATCACCTATGCAGCTGCTCTACTGAGCCTCCTGAATTTTAGGGAGATCAGCAGTTCAGTTGAGTTTAACCCTCATTTACTTTCTATCTAACCCTGGCTCTGTGGCTGGTGCTGAGGACGATGCACTTTCTGAATGCTTATTACGCAGGATAGAAAAATAACCCAGGACAGGAGCTTGACAGGTTCAAAGTGCAGGCCATAGGCAATAAGGAGTGAGATCTGAGTGGTCTGAGCAATCCTAGGGGTTTCCTGGAGGAGGCAGGTGTGGGGTGGGCCTGGGGAAGGTGGAGAGGAAGGGAAGAAGCTTCCCAGGCTTCCCTACAGAACCCAAGCAAGGCACAGAACGGAGGTTTGGGAATTCTGGCCAGTGCTCACTGTGACACACTCTGCCTCAGTTTCTCTCTGTGGCACACATGTGGCTGAAAGTAAAGAGCAATTACCTGTTTCAGCCCCACAGGCAAATCTCCCTGTGACATCCAGTGTCAGTATGAGTGTGGAAAGGACTTCCTTCTGGGAGAGGAGAGGTCTTGCCAGGTCCCTACAATCCCCAGCCCTGAGGGTGGCCCAGCACCAGATAGTGCCCAGGAAAGAGGTCCTAGACCCCGGGATCTTGTGAGGAGCTGGCTGTGAGTCACAGTGCACAGTCCCCCACTGGGAGAGGGTCACAGTCTCTCCAGATGAGTCTCTTTAAATTCAAAACAGGGTGGGGTGGGGTGGGGTGGGGTGGGGTGGGGCTTCAGAGGAAGCCACAGATCCAGGAAGAAGTAGAGTTGGGAGGAAAATATTTGCATGTTCCCTACAGGAAAATATTTCTATATACACACAGACAACTGGAATACAAGGGACTTCAAAGACCTGTTATTGTAAAAAGAGGAACTGCAGTCCAGAGAGGGCACCTAGCTCATTCGAGGTCACACAGCTAGGTAACAGCATGGCCAGGTAACGAATGGCACAGGCAGGTGAAAACCCACACTGCTCTGCTTCTTGGAGCTTGGAGAGGCAGAAGCTCTTGTTTCCTCTGCTTCCCCAGCTGCTTTCCTGCTAACAGCTTCTTCAATTTCCATTTCACAGTTTTGTGTTTGGAGCGGAGTGGGGCAAAGCTCACTGAGGAAGGCTGGTCTTGTTCCAAGCATAGCAGGTGGCTCGGAGGAAATGAGTTGCCAGAGTTACCCAGAAGTGGTGGGGAAACCAAACTGCTCAGAGGCGGAGGTCCAATGCAGAAGGCCTCTCTGGTGACCTCAGCCATGAGTTTCAATTTTCCTTAGGCAGGGCTGGGCTCAGCCATAGGCAGAATGGCACTGTGACGGCATAAGACACAGGGACACAGACCAGGCCCTGGGTCGATGGATTCTGTCTATCAGGAAGCTGCAATGCAGAGCCGACCACCAGGCTTGGGTTGGCCATCCTTTCCCCATCAGACCAGTAGGGGGCTGGAGCAAAGTGTCTTGGAGTCCCCAACCCATGTGCTGGGGTCTGGACACAAGAACCCTGGATGGAGCTGGGAGTCCATGTGCAAGTCCTCACTAAGGCAAGAGAAGGCAGTTGAGACGCATGCGGGTCAGCACAGAGTGTTAAGGCCCTGGTCTGAAATCGCAGCCCCGTCACTTCCCAGCCACGTAACCCTGGACAAGTCCCTAACCTCATTGTGCCTCAGTTTTCCGCATCCTTGACAAAATGGGCATAATGATTGTCTCTGCCTCACAGGGCTGACATGATGTGCAGAAAGCATCAGCATGTAAAAAGAGATCTACAAATATCAGTGACTGTTACCATGATTATCGTTTACTGTTAACATTGAAGTCTGCAGCCTTAGGCCGCGGCATTCTGGGGCACCAGTAGGTCAAGCCCATAGTCCAGTCCGTAGCACAGCGCTTTGCCTGTCGCCTCCCTCGGGGCCTTCTGTCTCATTCACTCATATTCTTTCTTCATGTCCAAGTCATGGAAGAATTTTCGCCTATTGACTCCTCTTCCTCTCCTCTCTGCTCCCCAAAAGTGTTCTCACCAGGACACTGGTGACTTCTGAGTGATTATATCCAAAAGGCTTGGTCAGTCCTAAACTACCCTGATCTCTCTGAAGCATCTGACAACCAATCCCTTTCTTCTTGACACTAAAATGCAGAATGTCCAGCTTCCCGGACCTTGTCCCTGCTTCCAACCCCCATGGTCCTGACCTCTGCTACCCTCCCCAGGTAGAGGGTGGGCTCCTTGCCCACTTCCCTGCCTTGGCAGCCCCAGGCCACTTCCCTACACAGGCCCAAACTCTGGTTCTCCTGGGTCAACAGAGTTCTCTCTCTACCCAGAATGCTACCCTTTCTCTTCTTCCAATCGGTGTGGCAAACTCCTATGACTCTTCAAAACCCACGTTGGGCTTCTCAGAAAGTGTTTTTCAGATTCATCCCCAGAGTTACTTCCTCCTTTGCTTAGATTTTCCCCAGGGCTCTTTACGTAAGGAATGTCCACCACATACTAGTGTGAAGAGCGTCCACAGCTCAGTTCCCCACTAGACTGTGAGCTTCTTGGACCTGGGACCAAGGGGTCATTTTTGATCCATCTTGGGCCCCCAGACCCCAGAAACTCAATAAATACTTGTCAAAGGAAGAGTGCCAGGTCACCACATTCTCCGGGCCTGCTCCCCTGAGGGGTGGAAGAAGCCCAGAAAAGCTAGCAAACAGGTGGTAACAGTGCCTGAAACATCAGCTCCCTGGGCTCAGGACTGAGGAGAAGGTCCTTCTAAATGCCCAGAATAAAGTCACTAGAGTAAATTCATCTTACAGTGCGCCAGATGTCACCATGGGGACATTGCAAACATGAATTCATTTAAACCTCATAACAATTTTAGCAGTTAGGCATGATAGTAGTGCCCATATTATAGCAAGGAAACTCAGGCTCAGAAAGCCGAAGTCCAAGATGGCACAGCTAGAGTCTGAATCGAACTCAGCTGGCCAGGCTCTAAGTAAGCAGCCTTTTGCTTTTAAAGGGTAGAGACGAGTGGGTACTTGTTGCTAATTTTAGTAGACTAATAGATTCCCTCCCTCCCCCAGGAAAAGAAACATAGCCTGCAAGTGTGGTCCCTGGACATCACCTGGGGGCTTGCTGGAAATTCAGACTCTTATCCCACTGATCAGAATCTGGGGCTGGTGTTCCATGGTGGCCCATGAGCACAGGGTTGTTTGAAGGATGATGTCTGGGCCTGTGTTCCCTCACTGGGAAGCCTGGCTGCTTGTCCTTATTGCCCAGGATCCAGGAGATGCCCAGTTGTCCTAAGATGGGCCTCGCAAAAAACAGCCATTGTGAGCCATTAACAGCAAAAAACTCATTAAACTATGCCTTCCTTTAATAAGTTTGTGTCAAGGCAAGAATCTGCATTTTCTTTTTCTAATGCCAGTACAAGCTTAAGGCAGACATGGGAGAGGGCCACCAGAAAAGAAAAGGCAAAGATTGCTGGGACCTAGTACAGTCCTGAAGCTAGGCATGCCATAGGCACTGCGAAAATGCCAGCTGAGCTAAACTGAAGAGCAGAGGACACGAAAAAGAGAAAAAAATGAAAAGGGGAAAAGGGTATATGCCCTTTAACCTCGTCTCCCTGACCTGTGTACTGAGAGACATCTGAGCCCCTCTGAGGAGTCTAGAGAGCACTGAGACTTTAAGCAGATTTCTTTGTACCAGGCTTTCTCAAGCCCTTACAGTCTCCTAGAGCAGGAACTCTCAATGCGGTCCCCAGACCAGCTGTACCCCCTTTGATCTTGTCAGAAATGCAGATTTTTGGGCCCACAGCTGGCCCCTGAATTGAACACTTGGGAGTGGGTTCAGAAGTTGAGGTTTTCACAAGCTCCCAGGGGATTCTGCTGCAAGCTATAGTCTGAGAACCACGGCTGAGAAGGTTGCAATATTTTCAAATTAAATTGACTATAGAACAAACCTCTTTTTAGGGAAACACTACTTTATGTTTTGTGCCTTGTGTTAACTCTTGCTCTTAATCTATGACCCATTTTAAACAAGAAAAAAAATGCTACTTTAGCAAATATAATTAAAAAAATTTTAGGTATAACTTTTAGGTGGGATTTCCACCCCTACATTTTTTCCAATGGAACAGAGCTCTGATTTTGTAACAAAATTCAATAGAGGTAAATAGGGTTGATGCGCAGAAATGTAGGCATCAGCTAGAAGGAGATGGCTTTTAAAGTCTCCAAGAAGATTGGGGGCTTTGGGGTGGCATTTGTAAAGTTAAGGGGAAGAACCCCATTTTCTATAAGTGCTTTGGTGATGTGCAGCCAGCTTCTTTCTTAGCTGGAGTGGCAATAAGAGGTGGGGTCTTCTTCCCACACAAAACTCATGGCTTTGGCCTCCGAGGTCAAGAGAGTGAGCTCTCTCAACTTCCCTCCCCACTCTTTCCTCTTACCGTCTCTTGCTTGTTCCTAGCTTGAGGGCTCCACCCGTGTGCCTCACCAACCTGCTTCCATCACCCTCAACCCTCGCTGGAACTATGTCCCATCCTTTGTGATTACATCTCCTCTCTCTAGGCCCCTGCTTTTCTTCCTCTTAGGGGCCAGCTCTTTCCTTGCTTTCACCACCAGCTTCTTCCACGGAGCTGACATGTACATGATGTTTTTGTCTCACCTCAGACAAGCACTGGGTGGCTGGTGTGTGCGGCTGGGAACAGAGGTTGAGGGGAATTACTGCTGTCAGACCACATAGACCCCTTTTCCTGCCCCTGTCCCCTCAACAACCAAGCCTCTACCTGACCCTTGGCCTCTTTTCTCTTTCTCTCACAGGGCTCCTGACCTTGGTTGGCCCCAATGCTTTCTTAAGGATTTTCTGCACAGCCTCAAGACTGCATTTCCCACCACACACCAGACCTTGCCAGCAAAGGCTGCACAGGCCTCTGGAGCTCAACATGCCCCATAACTGGACTCATCTTTCCCTCCAAACCTCTTCTTCTTCACCTTCCCTTTTTAAGACCCATCTACTTTCCCTATAAGCAAGATGCATAATGTCAAGGATGCTTGGGTTCTCCCATCAGTCTCTCCCCACCATGATCTGAATTCAAACTAGATCCTAGGTCTGTTCATACAACATCCCTGCTTTCCTGTTCCCTGTCCCCAGTCAGCTCCTTCCCTTCCTCTGGGCTCCCTCATCTGACCCCCCAAAGGCTGCCAGGTCAAGCTTCTGCAATGCAGCTCTAATTCCCTGCACATCTTCTCATCTTTCATTGAACATTGCAAGTCCAGACTTGTAGTGGTCAATCATGGCTCATGACAGCATTTCTGGTACTGCCTTTCTAGGAAGATGACTGGGGTATGGGCCAGGTGCCTCTGGCCCAGCGAGGAGGATACCCCTTCAAGGAGCTTCCCCCATCCAATCTCATCTGATGAAAAATGCACAGTGGATGAGGGTCTGAGCACTCTGGTCCTTTCATGAGGCTGGTCAACTCTCCCAAAATTCAGTCACATTTCTGCACTGTCCTACTGTACTGAGAAGGAAGCTCTCTTTCTCAATTTCCTTTAAAGAGAACATTCCCTTATCAGTCTGCCAACCTACTGGCATCAAGCTCTAGACTGCAAACGGTGAGTAATGAGTAAACACATATGATCCTTCTCCTCCGATACCATCAGGAAATTTCACAACTCACCTGGTTCTGTCAGTAAGCCCAATCATGTCTGAACTTAGCATATGGTGGCTCTGTCTGCCCCAATATCCTTGTCCCACTTCTCTGTGTCTGCTTGGCCAGCAGCAGGGCTAGGTCAGATTGCCTTCTGCTGTGAACCCTTCCTGGATCCCATAATGAGATAACACCAGAGAGACTGAGGGTTCCTCTATGAGCCCTTGAGGGCAGAAGCCAATCTGCAGGTGCTCAGCAGGTGAGTGATGATGGAGAAGTAGGTCCTGCCTGGCATAACCACATTACCAAGAACGGGGATAGACTACCTGTCTTTAGAGAGAAGCTTCTCCTTGCATGGTTGAAATATGTAGTACATATGCATATTATCACAAAAACTCCAAGTAAGGGCTGTAGTCTTGTTTTTAGATGAAAACATCAAGGCTGAGAGAAGTTAGACAGTTTCCCTAGGATCACCTTCTACTAGCCCAGGCCCCTCTCCCACGTACCCCTCACCTCCCCAGGGTAGAGGTGGTTCTTCTGAGCTGCTCCCCTGAGGTCAACCCCCTTTGACTCAGGCTTCACATCAACCCACCTCAAATGCAGAGGTAATGTCTCTAATCTCCTCCTCAGGACTCCATGGACCTCACTCAGTTCACTGTGCCAAGAGAGGTGGTGCTCAGCTGACTGCTCTACTTGTGCTGTGCCAGCAGAGGCTGAGGGCCCATCTCAGATGTCTTCCATGTCACTTGGGTTCCACAGCTCAAGGAGCCAAGTGAATGAAAGATGTAAATAAAGATGGGTTATTGTGTAACTTGAGAGATGGTGGCCTGTGAAGCCAATCCTGGGGAGCACAGGGGAAAAGAGATCACTCAGACCCAGGGGCTTCTAGGAGTTTCTGGAAGAAGAGGCACCTCACCAAAGTCCTGAAAAATGATAAGTTGGACTTAGCTGGGCAAGGAAGGGCATTTGAGGCAGAAGAAACAGCGTGGGCAAAGACAAAGGGAAATTAAGTCTCTTGGGAAACCAGTCTGGATGCTTATGGCTGGAATGTCTTCTGCAGGTGGGGGCAGGATAGAAGTGGGGGAGCTGGGTGGATATACCTGAGCTCTCACCTGCAATTGGGACAATCACTGAAAGACAGTGGAATAAAAGAGATATATTTGCCTTTGGAGATAGAACCTCCAACAAACTATATGTCCACTTGACAATAACCTTCCAATTGCTATGTGGGATGGAGCCCAGAGAAGCAGGTAGAAGGAGGTTTCTGAACATCCCAGGGGTAGATGGTAGAGCTGGGAGTGGAAGATATGTGCAGTGAGGCCCCAGGAAATGGACTTGACTCCACACGCAACTGGGCAGAATATAAGTCTAAGGAAGGAATCTAGGCCAGTAGCTTCAAATCTAGGTGCACACTGGAATTCCCCAGGGAGCTTTTAAAATATACCTATGCCCAGACTGGAAGATGCTGGCTGGCAGGTGCAGGCATGGCAGGGTGAGGGTGAGGGTGAGGTAGCATAGAATCTGCATCATTAAATGCACAATCAGAATTGTGAACCACTGATCTGGGCTACCATTAGCCACGATGGGGATACATGAGAAGGAAAGGTAATTGCACATGTGTGAAGTGAGAGTCTATGAAGTGGCAACAAAGGCCCCTGAGAGGCCAGTTGGGTCACACTCATTTTATTTTGACAAAGTACACTCAGCACCTAGTCTGTGGCAACTGCTGTGCTAGGCTCCTGAAATACAAAGATGACTATGACCTTAAGGAACACTGCGCAGAAGTAAGAAAGACACAGCCTGGTCTTCACTCCACCATCCATCCATCCATCATTTGCATATCTATTCATCTCTCTCTCTCTTCATCATCCAACCATCCATTCTTCTTTGTCTCAGTATCCATGAATCTACCTACCACCATCCACCCCTCCACCATTCACCCACCCTCCACTACCCATCTATCCTCCATCCATCCATCTACCATCCAACCTTCTACCATTACCAAGCAAGGGGGCACTATTCCCCAAAGCAGTATCTTCTCCTGTGACCTCACTGCACCTTCATTTTATCATTTTCTTGTCCCGTCACAAGGGCCGCTGTCCCGCTTATCTCATTTTGCCGTACTAAAGCCACATGCCTTTGACTCAACAATGCCAGTCTCTGGGTGGGGACAAGACATTTAATTGCCATGATGCTTCCAGGAAGCCAGATGTTGGGTACTGCTGCATTACCAACCCAGGCATTTGGTTTTAATTTTTCTCTCTAGTTGATCTCAACTGTAGAGGTAGTGGTGGGGGGAATCCCCAGCTTTGGACCCAAATAGACCTGGATTCAAATCCTAGTTTTGCCAATTTCTGCCTAAATAATTTTAGGTAAGTTCTTTGACCTGGACCCAGTGGAACCTCAGTTTATTCATCTGGAAACACAGTGCCTACTTCCCAAGGTTGCTGTGAAGGTTAAAATAGATTATTCTATATAGAAAGCACCCACACCAAGGAGCTTGGCATTTAGCAGAGGCTTGTTAAGTCAGGCCCTTACTATTCCTCCTTCCCACTTAGATGCAGCTTTAGAGAGACAAATGCATATGGCCTTTATGATGTGAGTGGGTTTCCTGCAGAGAATTATTATGAGGCTGTGTGTGTATGTACAATTCTTCCAAAATGGCCAAAGGACAAAGGTCTTGGCACTGGCCTGGGCCTGTGGCCTCCTGCACTTTCCTTTCAGAAGTCCAAAGAAATAAAGAACCTTTCTCTAGGGGAGCAGCTATGCATCTACGTGAATGTTGCACAGAAACTGACTGGGTTGGTGATTCTCCACCTGTTTACTTCCTGGATAAGCCCACCGTGGGCTGCAGTTCTACTCTGGGGTGGTCTCAGCTCCTGGCTCTGGGGTCAGGAGGTGCTGAAGCTCCTCAGGGCATTCTAACTCTCTATCAGGTTGCAGAATGAGGATTTAGGGTTTTCTGGATTTCCATGCTTGTGAGAATTCCCTAAAGTGTCAAGGTACAGATTCAAAGGTCCTTCTACTAGCCCTGGGGTGGGGCTGGGGCTCCATATTTTTAACAAGCACCCAAGAGTCTCAGGGTTCAGCAAGCTTTAAAAATCCTGCAGTAATTTGGCCTCAAAGAGGAAGCGTAACACTCTGATCTATGCAATTTAGTAGCAGGGATCTTGGTCCAGGTATTTGACTTCCTTATTCCTCAGGTTCCTCATCTGCAAATGCCTACCTCATGGGGTTGTTGTGATGGATGAATGAAGACAGGGAATGCATGCCAAGGATCAGCACAGGCATGGTGGCCATTATCACTGCAGAGCCCTACCATCTAGGTGACAGCCAGCGTACTTTTCTCCCTTGAGGGGGCCATAGAGGGGATAAGATGTGAGTGAGGCATTCCAAATAAAGACTTCCACTGTGAGGTGAAACATAGCTATCTGGAGCCTTCCAGGTTGTAAGTTTTTTTATATAGAAGATATGCTGTGATTGTGCATTGAGAATCTACTCTATAATCAAGATATATTCAAAAGCATTTGAAAAAAGGTATTTGGCTGAGCTGTTCCCTAAGCTCATGGGCCCCATAAGGAAAGGAGTGAGGGTCACACTTGCAGCCCTGGCCATGGGAGAAGCTGCCCAGTGTCCCTAAGTTCTCCTTGACTTACGCTTTAGAGTAGTTCAGAACAAAGTCCACTCCTTTCTCACTGTCAAACTGGATATCGCGAGGTAAATCCTTGTGGCCTTTGGCATCAATACTCAAGGGGAATCCAGGGTTCCATTCCATCCATCTGGGCATACAAAAGGAGGAGAAAAATAGGTTAATGTCTTTAGGTCGGCACCTCAAGGTGAAGACTGTCTGTGTAGTCTGAGGATATGCTTGCCATTGGGGCAACATATTATAGTTGAGGGTGCATCCAGCAAGGTGCTGGGACCCTTCCCAAGGTCCTGCATCAGCCCACTTTGATGTTCCTTGAGCATTATAGTAGGAGGCCTGAGGCCTCCTCAACCTGAAACTGAGCTTACAGCAGAGGGATAGTGAGTGAATGGTAGGTGTGTACCACTGTGTAAAAGGAAATGAAAAAGTAAGCATCAGAAGACATAATTTATTTGAAGTGACACTGAACAGCAATGTCTCCCAATGTTCTTCCCCAGCCCAGAATTGCCTTGCTGGTCACCAAAGTTACATGTGGTGAAGGCTGCCCCATCATGCCTGACCTAGACATCAATGTCCCACCATCTTGGTCAATGTACCCTGAACTGTTTGTGGTGGTGGTGCAGAGTGGAGGGGCAGGGGAAAGGAACACTTGCTATGCCTGAGCAGTAGGGTGCTCAAGGTGGCAGGTGGCTAAGTGAGCCTCTGCTTCCACCGGGCACAGAGAGCTGCCAATAGTAGGTTTAGGGCTTCTTATCATCATAATAGCTCCCCCTAACAAAGGGCCATGCAATCTATTCAAACAAAGTTTTTGAATCCTGGTGTCCTTGAAACTAAACCAGCAGCATTGGATATTTATGTCTTGTTTCAAATTTTACTTTTGTCTTTGTTTATAGCAAAAACAAAACAAATTCTGTCAGTTTCTTTAGTGCAGGGAGAATGATCTTATATTTGTTTAAAAACCAACATTTACATTCTGAGATTTCATCTTTTCTAGTTATACTCTTAATGTTCCTTGCTTTTCAATCTCTCTTATGAGAGGAAAGTAAAACATTGAGATTTTTGTTCACAAAAACCTTTACTGTTTTGTATGAAGTTTTGTTGGCCCGGTAAGCCCCTCATTAGAATCATAGGTAAACAAGACCTAGATATGATCACTCTTAGAGCAACTACATTTTTGAAAAGCATTTTATGTTTCATAGCACCTTACATTTTTCAGTTTTTTGAGTAAATCCTAGGCAGAAAAAGAAAAAAGGCATACCTAGATATATACTGATTAATTTTCAAAATACTTAAGAGAGTGGAGAATATATGTATGTGTGTGTGTGAGAGCGAGAGAGCGAGGGAGGGAGGGAGGGAGGGAGCGAGATGAGGGGTTGAGGAGGGAGGAAGTGGGGAAGAGGAAGAGAAGGAGACAAGAGAGCTTCTGGGAGGAGAAAAGTAATCAAACTATCTTTAAGTTTTTATTTTTTATTTGCCATACTGAAAGCAGGAAGACAGTGTAAAGTGTTTGCAGACTTTTTCTTTAGATCATCATCTAAGTCTGTTATATCAAGTCAAATAATTGGTGGAGGCAGGAGGGTTTGGGAGAGGAATTAGGGACAAGCATATACCTTTTCTGAGGAAGTTAATTGAACAAGTTCAGCCAGACAAAAATGATATTATAATGAGCCAAGCTGCTCCTAAATGTAGTAAAGAATGTTCATCTGAAAATAAGAGCAAGTACAATTTTAAATAAACAGACAAAAATATCAAAGGTACCTCCTCAAAAATCAAGACCAAGAGTGAATGTTCATGATTACTACTATTACTTGCTTTGGGGAATTTCAGCCATGCAATAAGAAAAAAATCAGTGCTATAAATAATGGAAAATAAAAGACAAAATTATCATAAAATAATATGATCAAATAATTAGATAACTAAAAAGACTCACTAAAAAATGATTAGTGCCAAACAAGTTCTGAGTTCTGGTCAAGATGGAGGTTCAGGTAGACACACTTCGCCTCCTCGCACAACCACAAAAGGAATTACAACTAAATCTCAAAACATGTAACATCTGGAATTGTCAAAAAATTGAACTGTATGGAAGTATGATGATCAAGAATTTAAAGAAATATATGTATCCAGATGAGTAGAAGGGGCGGAGAAGTAGAGATGGAGTGGAAAAGTGAGGAGCTATAGTGTGGCACGGACAGTCGGTGGCAGCGGTGGAATGGACATGGGCAGTCTCACATTCATGTGGTGGATAAAAATAAGGAGGGATACCTTGAGTGGGTGATCCCAGTCCCAGATCAGACTGCACAGCCCAGGGTTCCAGTGCTGGGAAGATAAATTCCTATAACTTTTGCCTGTAAAATGCTGTGGGGGTTAGAGTGACAGAAGGAATGGCTGGATTTGCAGGAGGCTCTGCTTAAAGGGCCAGCATGGTCTTAAAATGTATGCAAACCCACCCACTCTGAGATTCAGCACCAAGACAACAGCTGGAAGGACTCCAGGCACGTACAGGAAGTGGGTGCAGTAATGGAAAATGGGACAAGAGCCACACAAAGCCCCAGAAGCCAGGCAACAGCACAGTCACTTCTCTGAGCCCTCTCCCTATACAGAGCCACAAAGTGGTGAAGTGGATTGCCCCACACTGGTGATTACCTCCCCACACAACATATAGATACTTTTTATAGGGAGTCAGAGCAGCTCTATCCAAAATGAGGAGACAAAGAAATATGACCCAAATGAAAGAACAGAGTAAAACCCCAGAAAAAGAACTAAATGAAACAGAGATTGGCAATGTATCAGATACAGAGTTCAAAACCCTGGTGATCAGGATGCTCAAAGAACTTATTGACTATAGCAACAACATAAAGGAAGAAATGAAGGTTATACTCAGTGAAATAAAGAAAAATCTGCAGGGAACCAACAGTGAAGGAAAGGAAGCCAGGATTCAAACCAATGATTTGGAACATAAGGAAGAAATAAACATTCAACCAGAAAAGAAAGAAGACACAAGAATTTAAAAAAATGAGGATAGTGTAAGAAGACTCTGGGACATCTCCAAATGTGCCAACATGCGAATCATAGGGATGCCAGAAGGAGAAGAGGAAGAACAAGAAATTGAAAACTTATTTGAAAGAAAATGATGAAAGAAAACTTCCCTAATTTGGCAAAGGAAATAAATATACAAGCTCAGGAAGCACAAAGAATCCCAAACAAGTTGAATCCAAAGAGGGCCACATCAAGACATATCATAATTAAAATGCCAGAGGTTAAAGATAAAGAGAGAATCCTAAAAGTAGTTAAGAGAAAAGTAGAGAGTTACTTACAAAGGAGTACCCATAAGACTATCAGCTGATTTCTCAAAAGAAACTGCAGGCAAGAAGGGACTGGCAAGAAGTATTCAAAGTGATGAAAAGCAAAGACCTACAACCTAGATTACTCTATCCAGCAAAGCTATCATTTAGAATGGAAGGGCAGATAAGGTGCTTCCCAGATAAGGTCAAGTTAAAGGAGTTCATTATCACCAAGCCCTTAATATATGAAATGTTAAAGGGATTTACCTAAGAAAGAGAAGAAGATCAAAACCATGAACATTAAAAAGACAACAAATTCACAACTATCAACAATGAATCTAAAAAAACACCAAACAAACTAAGCAAACAAGTAGAACAGGAACAGAATCATAGCTGTGGAGATCATTTGGAGGGTCATCAGCTGGGAGGAGGAAGAGACAGAATTGGGGAGAAGGTACAGGGAATAAGAAGCATAAATGGTAGGTACAAAATAGACAGGGGGGTGTTAAGAATAGTATAGGAAACGGAAAAGCCAAAGAACTTGTATACACAGCCCATGCACATGAACTAAGGGGGTAATTGCTGGAGGGAAGGGGTTACTGGGTGGAGGGGGACCATGGGGGAAAAATTGAGACAACTGTAATAACATAATAAAATATACTGAAAAAATGATTAGTGCCAATAAAATTTAGCAAGGTGTCAGTACAAGGTAAATATTTTAAAAAATGAGTAATTTATCTTTATCCTAGCAATACTTATTTACAAAGAGAAAAATATCCCACCCAGAGCTATGTAAGCTGTCATTTCCCTGGTTATAAAGTAACTTGAAAGGAGAAAGACCTGCATGAAGAAAACTAGAAATTCTGTTGAAAGAACAGGTTGAGTTCTCAGGTGGAAAGCCTGACAATCACTAAAATGCCAGCACATAACATAATTCATATGTAATTCAAAACAATTCTCATGATGAAAATCTCTAAAAAGAATAGTGAAATAACAAAACAGCTATTAACATATATTAGAAAGTTATAAAAATAAAAAATGGTGCTGGGCTGTGGAGTAAAAAAGTAGACTAATACACAAAGTCCAGAATCAGACCCAAGAAAATATGTAAGTATAATACAAAACTAGCTAATACTTATTGTGTGCTTTCTATGTGCCAAATAATATTCCGTGTGTTTTCATGCTTTAAATTATTTAATTATCTCAAAAACCCTATGATGAAGTACTATTATTCTGTTCACTTTATAGATTGTGGGGATTGAGGCACAGAGAGATTCAACAACTTTCATAGGACACAAAGCAAGTGGTTCTGAGTGGGAGCTAAGCCCAGGAACTGGCTACTGTGGGTGTCACCCAGGGCAGTAGAAAGACATGTATTATATAATAAATGATATTGAAGACCTTTGACTCCTACTTCACATTATGTATAAAAATACATGGCAAATGAAAAGAGACCTAGAGTTAAAAAAAACAAAATTATAAAAGTATTAGACAAAAATATAGGAGTATTTATGTAACATTGGATGGGGAGGGTCTTCTAAACAAAGCAGGAGACCCAAAAGTTATAAAAGAAAAACAATATGCATAGTTTAGAAAATAAACAACTAAAATCATCTGTGAGAAAAGCAACAGAAGACAGATGACATACTGCACATATACCAAAGGGACACCACCCTAACACGTAAACAGGCACTTCCAAGTGAGGCAGTGCAGAGATGCTTCACTTACCAGTGGTCAGGGAAATGCAGATTAAAGCAACAACGGATCTCAGGGGTTTTCAGAATGTCAAAAATTTTAAAGGTCAGGACTTCTGGCCAAGGTGGAGGCATAGGTAGACACACTGTGCCTCCTCGCACAACCAAAAGAAGGACAACAACAAATTTTAAAACAAAAAACAACCAGAACTGACAGAAAATCGAACTGTATGGAAGTCTGACAACCAAGAAATTAAAGAAGAAACATTCATCCAGACCGGTAAGAGGGGCGGAGAGGACTCGTGAGGCGGGGTGGTGGCTGGCAGATCGGGGAAAGGCGCGATTGGCCAGGAGAGTTGGTGGCAGTGGACCAGGTGTCCCACTCCCTCATGAGGATAAACCAGGAGGTACAACTGGGGAGCGAGACAGACCCTGCAACCCAGAGTTCCAGTGCGGGGAAATAAAGCAGCAAAGCCTCTGACTGACAACTCCTGTGGGGGTTGAGGCGGTGGCAGAGGGAGAAACTCCCGGACTTACGGGAGAGCTCATTGGAGAGACCCACAGGGTCCTAGAGCATACATAAGCCCTCCCACCGGGAATCAGCACCAGAAGGGCCCAATTTGACTGTGGGTAGTGTGGAAAGTGACTGAAAACTGGCAGAGAATGGAGCAACCGCCATTGTTCCCTCTCGGACCCCTCTCCCACAAACAGCATTACAACGCAGCAACGTGGCTGCCCCGCCCTGGTGAACACCTAAGGCTCTGCCCCTTACTACGTAACAGGCGCACCAAGACAACAAAAATGGTCCAAATGAAAGAAGAGATCAAAGCTCCAGAAAAAATACAACTAAGTGACAAAAAGATAGCCAACCTATCAGATGCACAGTTCAAAACACTGGTAATCAGGATGCTCACAGACTTGGTTGAATTTGGTCACAAATTAGATGAACAAATGAATGATACGATAAAGGAAATGAAGGAAAATGTACAGGGAACCAACAGTGATGGGAAGAAAAACGGGACTCAAATCAATGGTGTGGGCCAGAAGAAAGAAAAAAACACTAAAGCACAACACAATGAAGAAACAA
>VMDR010010219.1:0-31331 GCA_007922815.1 Macrotus californicus | reverse complement strand
ACACCCAGGGTTCTGTTGGGGAGAGGAGAGATTTTTTTAAAAAAGGAAATAACTATCCTTATTCTCTATAAGTTATATCATAGTTTGGGAGGTAAAAGATATACAAATAATTTATTATTACTAAAAATTAAATATGACACAAGTATTTCAAAAAATGTGCCCTTTGAAACTAATCTAATAAAGTAAAAAATTTTAAGTCTGATATAAATCTGTAAAACCCTTGCTCTTCCTCCATATACACATTACTATAAACAGATTCTCTCTGCTTGGATACATAGATATACAGATAGAGATATAATAAAGCCTATGGTAAATTTTTTAAAAACTAGAATACAAATGAGAAAATTTTAAGACCACAGTTTCTTAACAAATCATTCCTCTAATTCAACCAAAGGACTAAAACTTTAGCGACACTGTGTGGCTATTTTGGTTACTGCATACACAGGGTTTAAGACTACACAATGCAACTCTACTTCATATTAACTATTTAATTAAAAGTTCATTCATTCAAAAATAAACATGGCCCCTGAGCAGGAACATGCAGACCAGCAAGGAAGAAAACACTCAACAAAAAAATCACACAGATAGGCGTCAATTGTGTTCATTGCTATAAAGACACAGCAGCACAGGGTGTTTGAGAACATTAAACAGAGGGACAGTCTAGCGGGGGCGGGAAGGGGGTGGAAGAGAGCTGTCAGGGAAGGCTCCCTGAGGAAGTAAATATTTAGGCTGAGACCTGACAGATAAACTGGAGCTAGCTAGGTAAAGGGCACAGGGTAGAGAAGAGAATTTTCCAGGCAAAAGGGAACGATATGTAGAAAGGTAAAAGGCACTCGGCATGTTCTAGATTCTGTGTGGTTTGAACACAGCGAGCAATGCTGAGAGTGACAACTTTGAAAAGCAAATGGAGAGTCGATCACACTGGCCTTGTAGATCATGTGACAGATTCTGAACTTTGTTTTAAAAGCCATGGGAGATTTTTAGGCAAGAGAATGACAGGATCAGACTCAGATTTCTGTCGGGCACAGAACAGGCAAGGGAGGAAGAAAGGAGAAACAAAGAGGGTGAGGGGAGAGAGGGAGGAAAAAGAAGAGAACACTTACATAGTGCTTATTACGTGCCAGAAATTCTTCTAAACATTTTAGATCAATGTTTCTCAAAAGTATGGTCCCTAGACCACCAGTTTCAGCATCACCTGGAATGTGTCTGAAATACAAATTCTCAAATCAAAAAATTTTGGGGTGGAGCTTATCAATGTGTTTTAAAAGTCCTCCAGGTGATTCTGATGCAAGCTAACATTTGAAAATCACTGCTTTAGACGAACTCATATAATTCTTAACCTAAGAGCTAAGTTCTATTATTATCCCCATTTTATATGTAAAGAAACTAGGGTACAAAGAGGTAGGTTACTTGTCAAAGGTCACACAGGTATTAAGAGTGTGGACAGAAAAAGGGGTTCCACAGAAATTAACCTTGCAGTATGATCTGATCATAAATTCCTAGCTGGGCAGGTCAAGGTAGGGAGTCATACTCCAGACATAGAACTTCTTGAGGAAAGGGTTTATCTTTGCCTTCAGCAAGACCTGTCCATTGTTTTTGTGTACCTAGGGTTAACACACCTTTGAAACAACCACCCTCAGGAGAGCACATAATCTTACTAACTATCCTGTATAACTATCCCGTAATCCAATCCCCACTTTGCTTTCTCCTGCCATCATGTAACCTTTCTTGGTTCCCTCCTTAATCTCAAATGCATAAAAGAAACTGAAAAACTGTTATTCTTAGGAGTATCAAATAAACTCTCATAAAATTTTTCTACAGGTTTGGATGTTTTTATATCCACAAGTGGCAAAACTGGGATTCACTTAAGACTGTTTTATTTCAAAACTCAAAGTCTTAACTATATTGTTCTGCCCCTCAATGATGGACACTCAGGAAGTGTTGCTAATACATGGATGAAGAGGCATGAATAGCACCATTCAGCATGCTGGTGATGACTTTCTCCCCCTCTCAACCTATCTAAATTTTAAGGGCCTTCAATGCTCAAAAGTCATTTTCTCCCAAAGATCTCCCTCTTGCCCCTCACTGGATATAACCCTTCCTTTTTCATACTTCCACTGCACAGAATCCTTTGGCATGCATCACTTTCTAATGGGTATTATAGTTACTTATACTTATGATAGAGGTGATAGTTAAAATATGAAATGAAAAAAATCAGTATTTAACAGCCCAATATGGTACAGGAATTGACTAATCAAAAAGATGCAAACTTATCCCTGGGGCTGGGTTTCTGGAAGCTCCCCTGAGCCAGGTTGTTAACCCTTTAGAGGCTAGATTGTAAAGCTTACAGGGGAGATCCCAAAAGAGCTACTGGTGGAGTGAGAGGGAAGCCATTATGGGAGTCACTCAGGGTCTCAGAGAAGTAGCTATTTACCACCTGATACAGAGATTTTAACCACAGGTACAGCTGGGCCAGTGTGAAACAACTGAGCATCAGCCATGCATATGAAAATCATTTATCTTCCACCATGGTCTATAAGCTCTTTAAGAGCACAATCCCATATCTGTTTTATTTGTGTATCCCACAGTTCCCCAGGTCAGTGTTGAATAAATCACAAATAATAACTGTTTACTGAAAAAGGAAATGTATGTGTGCAACTAAATAATCCAATGTAAGACTTATTCACTTCAAGATTTCTTAAAGAAATAGAAATTGAGAAGGAATAAAAAGAAGACAGATAGAGATAAAGTGGGGGAAGCAGTGATAGAAAGTTCGTGTGTGTGTGTGTGTGTGTGTGTGTGTGTGTGTCTTTTATCTTCAACTAGGACTTAGAGTTTCCATTTTTATACCCTTTGTAGCTGTCTTGGGCAGCAAGAAAGATTTGATGCACTTAAAATTAAAGCTGCATTTCTAAAAAATTTGAGCTACAACACTAGGTATTTTGAGGAAACAGGTTATATATATATGCACCAAATAAAATCAATAACATAAAAATGGATTAGTCAAGTTCATTTTTGCCTTTTATATCTGCAAATCAAATCACCACTATTTTGAATGTGTTCCGTGTGCTAAATGCCAGATTCGTGCCTCCCCTCTCCCACGTCCTGTGGATCTCTTCCAGTGACTTCAGAGGAAACTCTGTGGTCAAAAGATATGAATATGTAAAAGTGAAAACTGAGGGTTTCATTTCTAATTGATATAAGCGAGACATCAATGGGACAATAAAGACATAGAATAAAAAAAACTGGTTTATGAATACAAATGCAGGCACTGATATACTGTTAAAACACAAGAACAAAATAAAGGCTAAACTTTTTTTTAAGGGATAAAAGATGAGTCTTTGATCCTTGTGTAAATGTTAAAACATTCTTACATATCTCTTTTCCAAAGCATCAAAACAACCTTGAATCCTGTAAAGAAAGAAATGTTTGATGTCAGTTTGGCAAAGCCAAAAAAATTCCAAGTACAGAATTGATGTACATATTTTGCTTTGAAGTACATTAAATTGATGATCATTTACCATTCCCATTTAATCAACTCTCAGTATCTTTTGCCCTGGCCAGGTGGTTCAGTTGGTTGGAGTGTCATCCTGTACACTAAAGGGCTGCAGGTTTGATCCCAGGACAGGGCACATGCCTTGGTTGTGGGTTCCATCCCTGGTTGGAGTGCATGTGGGAAGCAACCAATCAATATTTCTCTCTCGAATCAACGTTTCCCTCTCTCCCTCTTCCCCCCTTCCCACTGTCTAAAAATCAGTGAATATATCCTCAGGTGAGGATTAAAAACAAAACTCCCAGTATCTTTTTTTTTTTTTTTAAGATTTTATTTATTTATTTTTAGAGAGAGGGGAACAGGGAGAGAGAGGGAGAGAAACGTCCATGTGTGGTCGCCTCCCACATGGCCCCCACTGGGGACCCAGCCCACAACCCAGGCATGTGCCCTGGATGGGAATCGAACCAGCAACCCCCCGGTTCGCAGACCTGCACTCAATCCACCGGAGCCACACCAGCCAGGGCCCAGTATCTTCTAGTGTTGACAGAACTTTATAAATAATAGGTAAGCAATTTTGAGGCAGAGATTCACATCTTATTTTTCTTGTTGGTGTCCATAATGTTTAGGACACTGACATACCTATAATGAATAATTAAATATTGATTGTTATTTTTCTTTCTTTATACAAGTCCATTTATTTTAAAAACAATGCTAAATTGGTATCTTAATACTGAATAATTGTTACAAATTTGTAGAAAATTGTAAAAAAAAAGACAGAAAGAAATCTTATTAAAGAAATGATGTTACTAAATAAAGTCTTATGAGTTACTTCAGACATGATAAAAATAATGTTGAGCTTTTGTAAAATTTCAGTTACTTACCATTTGATAATATGCAGTGACCCAGGACATTTTTTATCTTCTCGGAGGATTTTTAAACTGAGGCCTACAAAAACACAAACACAGTCTATTTTCACATACTCAATGACTGCTGTACTAACTGTCCGTCCTAAATAAAGGTATTTCCTTTAACTATTTTATTTACATTACTTAGTTTTATAGCTTATAAAAACATTTGGAATCTCTAAACAATTGAAAAAATAAATCCAATGTTGATAATTACGTTAGTTCTGACTTTAATTATAGTTTAGTAGTCTACTCTTACACAATGTAGTGAAGGAGAGCTGAAAATGACATCTCAAAATGTGCCACTTTGGCCCGTGGGTTTTTTGGAGCTGATGGCAATCAAGACCTAGCTGACTCAAGGTAAATTTTTCCCTTTCCCTTGCTGACTAAAAGAACTTAGAGTCCTGACTAGTGTGGCTTAGTAGGTTGGGCAGCATCTCCCAAACCAAAAGGCAAAACAAAAGGCCGCTGGTTCGGTTCCCTGTCAGGGCATATGCCTGGTTGTGGGCCTGGTCCCTGGTTGGGGGCATACGAAAGGCAACTGATTGATATTTCTCTACCTCTCTTTCTCCCTCCCAGCCCCTCTCTCTAAAAATAAAATAAATAAAATCTGTAAAAAAAAATGAATTTAGATACAGGGACTGGCCCAGAAAGAGAGCTATTACCAGAGATAACTTTTTATCTGAAAAACAGGGAAAACATCTGCTTACCAAACACCTGATCCTCCTACCTTCCTGTGAATTGCTCTCCTCCCCTTTGAAACTCCCAGGCTCTTATCCCATTCCTTAGCTCAGGATGGCATATAAGCCTCAATTGCCTGACTGCCTTTGGTCTCATATTTGTATGGGACTCCTGTATGCACAAAATTAAATTTGTCTTTCTCATGTTAAACTGTCTTATGTCAGCTTAATTACTAGACAATTCAAGGAATTTAAAAGAGTAGAAGAGCCCTCACTGGTGTAGCTCACTGGATTGAGCGCAGACTGAAAACCAAAGGGTCGCCAGTTCGATTCCCAGTCAGGGCAGATGCCTGGGTTGCGTACCAGGTCCCCAGTAGGGGGTGCATGAGAGGCAACCACATATTAATATTTCTCTCCCTCTCTTTCTCCTTCCCTTCTCTCTCTCTAAAAATAAATAAATAAAACCTTTTTTAAAAACAGGGTAAAAAATAAATAAAAGAGTAGAAGAAAAAATTTCATTTCCTACAATAAGTAGCACAACTGAACTGGTTACAAAATCAACTTGTGTCACTGCTTTGCTTCTGTTGAATTCTAAGTAATCATAAGGTAGTATTGAGACCATCTCTAATTTAAAACATACACCTCAATCTCAAGTCACTTCTCTGATATTTCTCTTCCTCTCAGTGAAAAAAAAATGAAAAAATTTTTCCATGGATTATTCCCAAATATTAATTTCCATTAACTTACACCTTTATAGTTAGGTGTAGACAAAAAAAGAGGCTCTGTAATACATCTGATAAGTCCAGGGACTAAAAGTAGCCTCAGAGGGTTATTGGCATAGATAGGTAGATATTAATAAAAGAGAAGGGAGCAAAACTGGCTAAGCTTAATTAAATCAGAAGCTACAGCTTCACATATTCCTGGGAATAGCTGAATTGTTCTGCCAAGAGGATTAACATCCCTCCAGGACTGGTTTTTCAATCTCCCCAGGGAAATATTGGGGGTGGGAGGTGAGACAGAATAATAAAGGGGAAATTCCTCTGCTGGGCACATTCCCAGTAGAAGCCAAGATGGTGCAAGGGGACATCCTTCTACTATGAGGCATGCACAGGAGGAGCCAAGATGTGAACCATAAAGGCCTGTTAGTCTAGCCTGGGAAAAGGAACGGATTGGACAAGGGACACAGAAACTTGGAAGACCTAGGAAATGGATTGGTTAGGGGAAGGGCCCAGCACAAGCCTGTAAAGAACTGGGAAAAAGATTGGTTAGTTTGAAAGGGTACCTGGTCTTCCCCAAGCCGATGGTAATCTAATCAAAGCTTAACAAAGGCTTCACTCAGTAACATACATTCATTTGCTCATTCATTCATTCTCACATTCTCTCTCCTTAGCAGCAACATGGGCCCAAGCATAGGCTCAAGCATGGGCTCCAAGTGTGGATCTAAGTGCGAGCCTGGGTATAGCAATGCAGCACTGGCCAGAGCTCAGCCAGGAGCAGAGACTAAACTAGCTGGTAGAGACAGACTAAACTGGACTAAGCTTTGGGATGGAGTGAATTAATGGCACAGAATTTCTGGACCTTGGTCCTTCTCTGGGCTTGATGAAGACAAGGCTGGGCTTCTTCCACAGTAGGTTGGAGCTGAACCACCTGGTTGTAGATGAGACAGGAGAGCTGGGGACAGTCCTTTGTGTTTGCTCCAGCTTCAATAAATCTCACCACTACAACTCATCCTCCCACACATGGTCCCTAAATGCTTTTTTTCACAACATCTCAAGAACCCCATTTCCACTGGCCACAGGATGATCTGATCATGAATTCCAAACTGGGTGAGTCATGGTGAGTAGTCACACCCCAGGTATATAACACCTTTAGTAAAAGTTTTATCTTTGCCTTAAGCAAGCTCGTACATTGTTCTTTTGCATCTAAGTTAACACACCCTTGAAATTCCTGAGTAATCCTCTTTTTTCCAACCCCTTTACACCTAACCACCTCAAGAGTGGTTAACATCCTGGAATCCAATCACAGAAAGTCCATGCCTTGCTTTCTCCCATGTAATCTTTCTTATATTCCCTCCTTAATTCCAAATGTATGAAATAAACTGCAAAACTGATTCTCTAGAGCACTTGAGATCTTGCTTCCTGACATGTTGTCAGTTTGGCTCAAATAAACTCTTAAAATTCTCTACAGGTTTGGATATTTTTATGTCAACATAGGGAAGAATAGAAAATGGTATTAAAAGAGTTTTGGTTTAGATCAGTCCAAAATCAATCACTGATTCATGTGTAGCTTTGTACAAGTCATTTAACCTTTTCATATTGTTTTCCTGTCCTAAAATTAAATTTCCTGTCACCTCTACCTCTATTGAGGGATATTAAAACTAACCATGTTGTTATAACATTTAGAGATTACAAAAAAAGAGAGTGGCATAGGAGTAATGAGCATTTTTATGACATATGCTACTTTAAGTACAAACATTGAGAGGGACACATATAACTCCCACAAAAACTGTCACAAAAAATAAAGCAATAGGAATGGTATTACCCACCCCTCATGTCTAGGGTAATAACTGGCACACAGTAAGTGCTTAATTATGTTAAAGAAAAAACCAGAGGTCCAAAATGAAGTCAATCGTGCCAAAAGCCCATAATTTCTAACCTAGATTTAATACCATATCTAATTGCAGTTTCAAACTCTCCTGGAAATGTAATCTTAGAATTTTATTTATTTATTTTTAGAGAGAAGGGAAGAGAGGGAGAAAGAGAAAGAGAGAGAAACATGATGTGAGAGAGAAACATGGACCAGTTGTTTCTGTACACATCCAGACCAGGGACCAAACATGCAACCCAGGCATGTGCCTTGATGGGGAATTGAACCAGTGACCCTTCACTTTGTGGGACGATCCCCAACCAACTGAGCCACACTGGTCAGGGTCAGAAATGAGAAATGTAATCTTAACCAGTATAAAATGTTCTAGTCCAGCACCAGTAAGGTAATGTGCCTCTATGGTCTCTTTCCATCTCCAAAAATCTGTGTGATAAAAACCCTTCCCATTATCTTCCCCCAAAGAAAAGGTGTCCTGGCCCCAAAATAATCCATTCTTTTGTTAATAGCTTCCTTGCTCCACCATTCTTCCTCTAAAAAGCTTCCATTTTGTACAGCCCTTCAGAGTGCCCTTCTAGTTGCTAGACAGGATGCTGCTCAATTCATGAATTGCTAAATAAAGCCAATTAGCTCTTCAAATTTACTCAGATGAATTTTGTTTTTAACAATTATCTACCCCAAACATGTCTCTTTCCAATTCTATGTTCCAAACAAAAGGAGAAACTAAAACTATGTACTACATATAAACATATTCACTATTACAGATTCATTTATAGCCAATAAACCAAAAAGGACACAATATAAGTGAGGTTATCATAATTACCAATATCATGCTTTTCTGATTATAGCATTCATGTAGTTCATGGATGCTCATGGAGAGAATCAAATGTTTAAGAAAATTAAATTGGAATCAGGCTATCCAAGTTATATCATTAAACACAGATATATAATCTGAAAATAAAGTTAGATTTAAAAAAAATATGTTACAAGGACACTTGTAGCTCTCTATTTTTCAAATGGGAGCTCCCACTTTAGTAACAAATCAGCAAAATTTTCTGAATTGTTATCATAATCCAGATTTTCAACAAATAATAAGATTTTGAAAAATTGAGGAGTCCTAGGTACATTTTTTAAAATTTAAGAGACAGAAAGGAGCTAGAAACAGTTTGTAATATAAGAAAATGAGATATGTTTAAGGGCACAAGAAATAAAAAGAAAGTTGAGGATCTGCCAATTGAGAAAAAACAGAAGCTGATTAGAATAATAATTGTCTAAATATCCATGCTAATCAACAATTGGGTTTGGCATGAGGATACAATTTTCTAGCATATTTACATATATGTTAATAGGAAGAAGAGCTTTGCCCCTGACTCCACAAAACTTCCTCAATGCCAAAGTATAATTCAAAGAACAAATTCAATTGAGGTACAAAATTGTGCAAATCCATTCCATCCAAATAGATTTTGATCTCACTGCTGCTTTTATAGGTATAGTTTAGAATTATTGGGCTTACACAGAATTCTGTTCCCCTTAGTCTGTCACTTGGTATTTGGCCAGGAGCTAATGGTTCCTATAAGTAAAACCACTAAACATAGTGAAATTTAAATGGAAAATGAATTAACAAATTGTTCTTGAAGAACAGGACCATGCCTTGGAATTAGCACACTCTGAGAAATTAAAGGTTTACTCCTGCCAAGCAGAAAAAAGGGGCTACAACAGCCAAAGTAACCATTTAAGCTTTACCATCCAAATGGCGTTCTCCGTAAGAGCTCTCTGGAAACAGACCCCTTAAATATGTTATACATGAGATAGAAGTGGCAAACAGTTTCTTCACCATTATCAGTGACTCATGCTCATTAGTAATTTGGGATGGGAAAATTGTTTCCTGGAAAAAAAAACAAAGACAAAAAAGATCAGTATTCTTTTAATATAGTCAGTCCATCACGCTATTACCACGGATATGATGGAAAGATTTTTCAAGACTTCAAATCTGATACCTTTAAAGGTAATCAAAAGGAAACAGCTTTAAATATTGCATTAAATTAGATCTCCACAGGCAAGGCAGAGGAGAAAGGCAGAGACAGTTACCCAAGTAATTCAAAACTATTCAATAACAAATTTATTTCGCAATGATCCATGGATTTGAGACAAAACTGGAGTTTACGTATAATTATATAATCTCCTTCTGTCACACGATCCTCAGAACCCACTGTCACCTGTCTTTTATCCAGTTCATTACATACTATTCCCTCCAAAGTCACCAAGCATATCCTGTCATCCGGGGTGACCCCCTCTCAGTCCTCATGCTACGGAACTTCTCCACAGTGCCTGACACTTCTGCCTACACTCTCCCTCCTCTTTCTCAGCTACCCTAACACTATTTTCTTTTGATTTTTCACCTATCCCTCTGTATATATCTCAATCTGTTTTATTTTTTCCAGTTTTTCTGCCTTTTTAATGTTGGTCCCATTCCAGGATTCTGTCTTCAGTTCTTTACGCTTTTCATAAACTCTCTCTTTTTGGGTAATCTCATCTAGTCTCACTGCTTCAGCCATGGCCATAGCCTAATACTCATTTCTGTTCTGAGCCCCACTTCTAGATTTCTATCTTCTGAACTTGTGCACCTAGACCACTTCATAGGTCCCCTTAAACTCACTTTATCTCTGTCATCTCTGACTGAAACCTGATCTCGAGATCCATCCCCAGACAAATGAATCGGCATCACTCCAGTCACCCAGAACAGTAGTAGATCATCCTTGGCTTCTCTCTCTCCTTCATACCCCATATCCAATCACTAAATTCTACTAATTTTCTCTAAAAGAGTTCTCAAATCTATTTTCTCCTTTCCCTTCTCGCTGCAACTGTCTTGGCTCAGGTCATAGTCACCTCTCCCCTTTATCACTGAAGTAGCCCCTAATCTTCCTGCCAACATTTCCTTTTTTTTTTAGAGAGAGAGGAAGAGAGGGAGAGAAGGAGAGAAACAATAATGTGTGAGAGATACATCCACTGGTTGCCTCTTGTGCACCCCCAACTGGGGACCTGACCTGCAACCCAGGCATGTGCTCTGACCAGGAATTGAACCTGCGACCTTTTGGTTCACAGGCCAGCACTCAGTCCACTGAGCCACACCAGCCAGGGCAACAGGTCCTTTTATTCAATCCGTCCTTCATGTTGCTTTCATGACACTCCTGGTGTTAATACAGAATAGAGTTCAAGTACATTAGAGTGGCATTTGAGAACTATGTATCTAAATCTTATCCTTGCCTAACTCTCCCACCTCATTTCCCACTCCTTCCAGTGTGGTTCAGTTGGTTGGAGCATTGGTCCCGTAAACTGAAAGGCTGTGGGTTCAATTCCTGATCAGGGCACATGCCTAGGTTGTAGATTCATCCCTGGCCCTGCATATATGGGAGGCAAATGATCAATATTTCTCTTACATCGATGTTTCTTTCCCTTTCTCTGTCTTCCCCCTCTGAAATTTTTTTTAAAAAGGTATATAATGAAATATTTACTCTTGCAGGTATGATAAAAACTTTGGGGAGAAATTAATATGGATCTTAAAAGCCAGGCTAAGGAATTTATGCTTTATTCTTCAATCAGTGGAAAGTCAACAGGTTTTATCAGGTTAGTAAAATAATTGTTTTAGGAATATTAAGCTGTAGCAGAAGTAGGAAATATTGAAGCTGAAGGAGATTTGATGTGTATGTGGTGTGAGTGTGTACGTATGTGTATAAGATTTTATTAAAAATTTCTTTGATCTTTGTACCCATGAATTCTGAAAAAATCAAGGTTCTTTTGGGTAATTGGGTAATAGCTAGCATGGCTATTTACCATGTCATACTAATTAATTTAAAATATGCCAAAACTTAGAGGCAATACTTGAGTAATAGTCATTTGTAAAATTAAGTAACCTGAAAATATAAAGATCTTTACTTTAAATATCGAATCTAAAAGCCTATTTGTAGTAATTAAGATCAATGGTAAGAAAATGCCTCTAGAGTTCTGTTACTTTTCTATACTCCAGGGCTTTTTTTCTCAGCTCAGCTGATCTAGTACTTTAAGGGCTATCATCATTTTTATAAGTCTAATATATGAAAATACTATGGATTGATAATAAAACAACACTATTATAAATTATTTTAGTAAGATAGTATGTTAGTGACATAAGAGATGCTTGACAGCTTAGCTGTCAAGTTACATGACCTAAGAGAAGTTACTTTATTTCTCTGAGCTTCGGTTTCTTCCTTATTGCAAGGTTTAATTGAAATAATAATATAAAACCCTTGGCACAGTACCCAGCACATGGTAAGTGATGACTAAATGTTAGCTTCTATAGTTATTGTTGTTGGAAGTATTGAATAGCAAAATCACAGTCACTTATACTGGGAGAAGTAGCTCATGTGGTCCAAACTACAAAGATCCGTTTACATAAAAAAAAAATAACTGCCAAGCTGAGAGCAATTCAAAGCCCTAGCTCCGCATTTTCCCCCCAGGAAGGAAGCACACTTGGAAAACTAAATGAGATCAGGAGCCTGTTTGGTGAGTATATTGAATTTGAGCCAGAAAGATGACTGCTTTCTCTCTGCCCTAATTCCCCTTCACCTTCAATATTTCCTATTTCTGCTACAGCTTAATATTCTTGAAACAATTATTTTACTCACTCTCCTGATCAAACCCACTGAGTTCCTAATGATTGCAGAATGAAGCATAAATCCCTTAGCCTCACTATTAAGATCCATATTATTTTGTCCACAAAGTTCCTATTCAATTTTATTCCCCATTTCTGTTCAACATGATGACACTCCACTCCAGTTAAGGATAGCTTTTTGTTATTCTCTCAATCATGCCATGCTCATTTTTTCCGAGCCAAGGCATATGCTAGGTTTTCCTCATGGAATTCTCTTTTCTCTCCTCTATCCAAATAATTTTCATCATTCAAGATCCTCCTTAAGTCTTATATCCTTCATGAGGAATATATAAACTATTCCATTCTATACAAAATCTATAAATTCTTATAATTTGTATTGCTTTACTCTTTTTCACATATATGTAATGCATATACTATTTTGTATATTGACTTCTACAAATCTTAATTTAACCAGACGATAAACTTCTGGAAGATAAAGATTCTTTTTTTATTCTTTCAGAGGATAACACAGTATTACACATCTATTATATAATATTAAGCTCTCCGTGAATACAGAAACGATTCTTTAATGATTGTCATGGGATAAGATAAACTTGCCCAGGTGAACCCAGCAAGGCTGCCTAGACCTGGCACGCTCCCCCAGGGCCCCAGCATCCAAGTTTTTCTCCTTGTTCTCCTCTTCAGTTCTTATAAGAACATCATATTTGTACATCAGAAGTTTCCTAATTGTTTCAGGAAGTGAATGTCTAACAAAGAACCATTCTCTTTAAAAATCTTTTTTTGTTTCTGATTTCTTTTACCCTAGAAAAATCTAAATATATAAATGTGAAGCAAGTACCCGTAAGTTATTTTGTAGGAATCTATTCTAATTTTCTGAACATCCTTGGTCCATTAGGCAGTTGAAATGTAGACATACTCTGCCAGAAATTTTGTGCTAATTAACTGATAAAACTGCTGTTTTTAAAAAATGCCAAAGATTAAAGTCATGATTCTGAACTAACTCACTAATAGTCATCGATTTTCTTTTAATTCTTAATAAATACCTTAGATGCCTTGTGAATTCTGATGGAGTGAGAGAGCTGAGCAGTGGCCATTATAGTAATGTATCAGGATTCTTTTAAGAAGTCTAATCTGCAAAAAATAAAAATCAATTAGGGACCTTGACACTATATTCTTTGGGAAAATTAGTTTAATCAACATTTTTTAAAATATTTAATTTATTTTTAGAGAAAGGGAGGGAGAAAGAGGGGGACGGAAACATCAATGTGTGGTTGCCTCTCATGCACCCCCAGCTGGGGACCTGACCCACAACCCCGGCCTGTGCCCTGACTGGGAATTGAACCTACAACCCTTTGGTTCGCAGGCCAGTGCGCAATCTACTGAGACATAGCAGCCAGCTCTAGTTTAATAAACATTTTGACCTACACTACCAATTTTCTATAAATTTGGCATAAGTCTCTGGATTAGTTTTTCCAACCACCCAATGAAAATGAAGTTGACTTACTTGTTACCAAGTACTTGGGAGAGAAAAATATTGTAAATCATCTAATGAGTCAACAATATATTTTATTCCTCCTTGTTATTCTCTCAGAGTATAACAGTATTTTCTATATAGCAGCACCACGAAAAAAATTTCCTGAGTCAACTTCATTTGTAATTGATTTTCAGAGTTGATTCAAAAATTAATGTTTACACTTCACACCCATTAGGATGGCTATTCAAAAAAATGGAAAATGACAAATGTTGGTGAGGATGTAGAGAAATTAAAACTACTGGTGGGAATGTAAAATGGTGTAGCTGCTGTGGAAACAGTATGGCAATTTCTCAAAAAGTTAAACAATCACTATGTTATCCAGCAATTCCACTTCTAGGTATATACCCAGAAGGACTGAAAGCAGGGATTCAAACAGTTACTTGTACACCAATGTTCACAGCTGTATTATTTACAATAGCCAAAAGGTGGAAAAAACCCTTTTGTCCATCAGCAGTTGCAGTTGCGTGAATTAAAAAAATGTAATATGTGCAATAGAAAACTATTCAGCTTTAAAAGGGAATGAAATTCCGATACATGCTGTAACATGGATAAAATTATACAAGTAAAATAAGCCAGACAAAAAGGGAAAAATATTGCATGATTCCACTCATACAAGGAATGTAGTCAAATTCATAGAGACAGTAGGTAGAATAGAGTTTACCAAAGGATGAAGGGTAGAAAGAATGGGAAGTTTAATGGGCACAGAGTTTCTCTTCAGGATGATGAAAAATTTCTAGAAATGGATGGTGGGGATGGTTGTCTAACTCTGTGAAGAGCTTAATGACACTGAATTGTACACTTGAGAATGGCTGAGGTGGTGAATTTTATGCTATATACATTTACCACAATAATAAAAAAAACATGGTTTAAAATACATCTAGTTTTCCGCCCTGGCTGGTGTGGCTCAGTGTATTGAGTGCCGGCCTGGGAACTAAAGGGTCGCCAGTCTGATTCCCAGTTAGGGCACATGCCTGGGTTTTCGGGCCAGGTCCCCAGTGGGCGGTGCATGAGACACAACCACACATTGATGTTTCTCTCCCTTTCTTTCTCCCTCCCTTGCCCTCTCTAAAAATAAAAATTAAAAAAATCTTAAAAAAAAAATAAATTAAGTACATCTAGTTTTCCCTTTCATTGCTTCACTAACATAAGAAAGGAAGGAAGGGAGGGAGGGACGGAAGGAAAGAAATTTCCCTTTATCTTTTCAACGGCTTTAATTTAGATTGTGGCTTCTTTTCAAGGTTTTATACAGTTCTGACCAAAATATTTGTAAAATAATCCATTTAAAGAAATTCCATTCTGGATCATCCAGGATAGCCTGTGACCTGTTTTTGTGGATAGGTTAATGCAAGATTTTGAAAGATCTTGCAAATAAAAGAGGGCAGAATTATCTGAGGCCACAAGGTGGTGACAGAGATAATAAACAGGTAATATTTAATTTCTCTCAGATTACTTCAGAGCAGCACTAGGGGACACTCTTTTACAATATTTTATATCAGACTGAAAACCACCTAACACTCCTTTGTCCTTAAAGATTCCAATGTATCTTTTGTTGACTTCACAGTATAACCTTCATTTCTGAGTATAACCTTCAAGTCTGACTCAACACATCAAATGACTTCAAGAAATAAGATGGGGAAAAATAATTCAAGAGTTTAAGTTCTAGTTCTGGCCCATCAAAACATGGTAGTTACTAGTCTTAGGACAATAAACAACAGGAATAATGATTTTTAAATAGCTTTCTATATTGGTGTTTATAAAACATTTCTCTATGATCCTAAATAAGACATTCTGATGGCATTTCTAGAGAATGAAGTGCTGAGAATAGTGCCAATTAGAACACAATGCATTACTTCATCTGTATTTTTAATATATGAATAACCTGGATTAAATTAATACTATCACTTAAAATTCTGAGACATCCAGGGCATTTGCTTTTGTTGTTGTTATTCTATTACAATTGTCCAAATTTTTCCCCCTTTGCTCTCGTCTGTCCAGCCCACCCCCTGCTCCCACACTCAATCCCCCTACTGTTGTCCATGTCTATGGGTTATTCATACATGTTCTTTGACTAGTCCCTTCCCCTTCTTTCCACCATTATCCCCGCTCCACCCCCATCCCCGGGTTGCTGTCAGCCTGTTCCATGTTTCTATGTCTTTGGTTCTGTTTTGCTCATTAGTTTATTTTGTTCATTAAGGGGCATTTGCTTTTGAGAAAGATTTTAAAGCTAGTCACTATTAGCATTTGGTAAATACCTGAGGAATTAACATTTATAAAATAAGTAAAGTGAAATTTTACACACACCTATGTAGTAGGTACATAGAGAAAATAACCAGGAGTATAATTTAGTAGAAAGAGCCTTTGGAGTTCAAATTCTCCTACCTAGAATTTGCTCAACTACTTAGTAGCTCTGTGTGTATTTAACCTCTCTGGGCCTCAGTTTCATTTTTTGTACAATGAAGACAATAAATCTAGCTTTTCAGGGCCCTTATATTGTTTATACAGATAAGTGTTTATCCTGAGAGGTAACATAGCATAGCAGTTAAGCACGTGGACTCTTCTGGAGCCAAATCACCTAGGATCAGATCTCGGGGCAAGCCGTGTGTCTTAGCTTCCCCATCTGTAAAATAAGAGTAGTAATAGTACCTACTTCACAAGGCTGTTGTAAGGACTACATGAGTTATTATGTGTAAGACACTTGGAATACTGCCTGATACACATTTTTAAATCTTATAATATATTAGTACTCTAACTCCTGGGTTTTTTCCAGCCTCCCAGTTGTTCTTTTTCATTGTCCTCTTCAGACTTTTTTCCCTGACCATTTTTAGCAGTTGGAGTACTTCAGGGTTTTGTCCTAGGAGCTCTTTTCTTTTTTTAAACTTCTAAATCCACTTCCTCACTGTATAAATACATTCCCATTGTCTCAATTACTATTTCTCTTCTAATGATTCATATGTAGATGAATCATATACAATATCATGATATAATTATATATGACTCATATGTGTGTGTGTATATACATCCCCTGCCCAGGTCTCTCGGGGGAGTTGCAGATGAGACAGTTCCACTTTGATGTTCCCAACACATTCAAATGTGAATTCTCTTCCCCCAAACCTATTTCTGTTCCCTAGCTTAGTGAATGACACCTTCAAATACCTAATCGCTCAGACCTAAAAACCATGATTCAGTTCTGTCCCCCTCCACCACTACTACTCCTATATCTGGTCATCTTAGTATTTCTCAAATGTTCACTCCTCACTTTCTCCATGTTGTCATGCTTTAGATCAAATCAGCCTTATCTTTTGCCTGGACTGCTACCACCAGTCTGTTTGTTATTGGTCTTACCCTTCTCCAGTATGTTCTTTGTATTGCAGCCAGAGTTTTCTTTTTAAATTACAGACTTCATTACATAACTTCCTAGACTGAAATACTTCAGTGGCCCCCCACTGCCCTCAGGATAAAATCCAAATTCCTTTCACTGGCTCATGCCTCCTTAGCCGTGCCTCTAACCACTTTCCCTTGCTCTTTTATGCATCAGCTATTCTTACCTACTTTAATTACCCTAAAGGACTATATTCTCTCCGGCTTTCAAGCTTTTGTAATATTCATTCTGTCTGAAACATCCTCCTCCTTTTCCAATTCCTACTCATCTCCTAGACATGGCTCAGTATAATTTTATCAAGAAGTATTTCCTGATTCACCATTACCACCAGATTTGGGTTATATGTCCATTGTGGATTATACAGTTTCACTGTTGCATTTATGCATCCACTCCACCCTCCCATGGGCTAACATGAGGCCAAAGTTGTGTCTATCTGGCTCATTCTTTATTTTTTAAAGCTCTTTTTTAAACTTCCAAAGATAAAAATTCAGTGGGTTTTATTCACAATGTTTTGCAACTATCACTACCAATTCCATAAGATTTATGCCCATTAGCAATTACTTCCCATTCTCCCCTCCCCCTGACTCCTTGTAAACACTAATCTACTTTTTAATCTCTATGAATCTGCCTATGCTGGGCATTTTATGTAAATGGAATCGTATAGTATGTGACCTTTTGTGTCTAGTTTAGCTTATACTTAAATCTTCAGCACCATCAGTACTGGAACAAATTACATAAATGCTCAAAAAATATCTGCTGAGTCAACAGAGAAGAACTACAAGAACAAGGAAGAATTAAGTGTCTAGAAAAGAATTATGGAATTTTAGAGGCAGAAAGAACTTTAAATGTCTGATTTTCTAGATAAAGAAATCAAAGTTCAGAAAAGTCAACTGAGTTATCCAGGGTCAATCAACCACTTAGTGGCAGAACTAAGAAAAAAACTCAAGAAATTTTGACTCACAATTTAGGGGGTTTTCTACAATAACTCTCCAAAATTAAATTTCCTTTTGTTTTCTTTCTATCTAAAATGACACACTACCAGGACCTTTACTAGTTGTTGGGCTTCCTTGCTCATATCTAACCATGGTAGTAGTGTCTCTTTCTGGTGTTCTAGAATAAGCTTGCTTCAGGAAGGCAAAAAAGATCTAAATAATATTTTGAAATAGTCAGGCCTTTTTCAAGCACTAACTCTTCTGTTCCCACTGTTGTTTTCCCTTTGAGTAGGTATTTTGTAGAGGTTTCTTATCCAATTACAAACTGCTTAATTTTGAAAGCTCACAAGCTGACAGTGTCAGGAGGCATGGCTCTATAGGTCACGCACTCTTAGAAAATAAATGTTTTTATCACCTTGTTAATAAATGTTATCTGTCTCATTATCTAAAAATCTAGGAAAGATTTCAAAACTAAAGATGTAAAGATCAGAACTCTAACTTTCCAATGTCTTTTACCAAACGTGCATTTGTTTGCTTACTGGATCCACAAACATGGGAAACTTCACAGGGCATCAACAGCACTCATTATTATTCTTGATATGTCCACTCTGTGGTGACAAGGATTATGATCTTCTGGGAAAGAGGCAAGATTTCTATGGTTTCTCAAATAAAGACTCACTCTGGGCTTACCTTTTGACCTACATCTCAACTGCCCTATTTTAAATGGTGGCACACTTACCTACTATTTTACCCTTTTATTTGTGAATCCAAGAATCAGATAAAGATAAACCAGCTGTTGTTAAGTTTACGAAGGCCTAAGCCACTTTTTTTGGGAGGAAGGCATTTTGAGTGGCGCAAAAAACAAAATGTTATTGTTTGCCCCAAAACAGTAATAGTTGATTTCCTAATGCTCTCCACCCTTCTTTCCCAATCTTCCACAACCATTTTTTTAAACAGGAAAATACCCTTGTTATTGAGTGAACAATATCCAATAGCTGGATTCTAAAATGCAACTAGGTGACCTTCCTTTTCCTTACATGTGCCTGATATGAAGTATGGCCTTACTTAAAGGACGCGCCTGTCAATCGGCATAAATGGGCTCCACAACAGAGTTGGAAGGAACAGGAGACATCCTCTACAACTACTCCAATCGCTTCTTTATAAAGAAAAGGGTAAATAACTCAGTGGAGGAAGGATAGTCCTTATAGCAAATGGTGCTGGCACAATAGGACATTCATGGCGGGGGCGGGGGGGGGGGAGAACCTCAATTTAAATTTCACACCATAAACCAATATTAATTCAAAATGAATCATGAATTTAAATTTAAAATATACAACTATAAAGAAGAGGAAAGTGAAGTCCAACGAGGAGATTCGGTTGGCCAAAGGCCACCAGTGACTCAAAGGTTTCACAGAGTTTGTTTTCTTAAGTTATTACTCACCATTTTAACAAACCCCTTTTGGCCCTCATTATTCCCCTGCTCCATGTTCACTCACAGTAAATGGTCTCCACTATATTACCTAGGTATTTGTTCCTGCTCTTTTGTTTTTTTTTTTAATATCTTCATTCATTCATTCGTTCGTTCGTTCATTCATTCATTCATTCAGCATTTAGTGGGCGACGGCAATGTGCTAGGCTTCCCCTGTCCGCATCTCCGGGGACGGGTGGTCCAACGGGGCAGAGATGAGACGGTCGCCCTAACTCGACGAAGCACTCCTTTAAAAGCAGGAACCACTCTCCCCCCATCTCCCGCCCCCATTTCCCCCAGCCAGGGACACGATGTACCGCACACTGTGTCCAGCGCTCGGGACGCTTGAACGCATTTCGGTGATTGGCTAATCGTGAGTTTCAAGACACTGTCTCCTCTGCGCTGTTTGCGGAACTAAAGTCCACAGAGATCAAGAGGCAAATCCTGGATAAAGTGAAAGAAGAGCTGAGGTCGTCGCGGGCGCTCGCCCCACCTCTCGCTCGGCGCCAGGCATGGATTCCGGCGGAACGCCTCCGTGGCCGGAGCAGACCCGACCCGGCCCGAGAGCGCCACACCCCGCTCCCCGCCCCACACACGGCCCTGGCGGATCCGCCCGGCCTTCCCTTCCGAGCCTGGCTCCTTCTCTGCCCCCACCTTCTGCACTTGAAAGCTACCTAGATGGTGGCCATGCGCGCGATCGCAGCAGAATTGCCTCCACCTGCTCTCTGCCCGGCACATGTCAAGTTTCTCATCCTCACACGTGGACGGGCGAATGTGAACCTACAACCTACGGGCTGTGCCCCTGTCTTTCCCTTGAGGCCCCCGCCTTCCCGAAGCTTCTCCTCCCAGGAACTGGGGCCTCCGCGATGTGCTTTCAACTCAAACTTAAACTCTCAAGTAGAAAAGAAAAGACAAAAGTTAACAGAAGACGAGCGCGTTAACGATCCTCAAGCGCCCTTCTTCTCCGCAGACCGCGCGTCTGCTCTGCCCTCACCTCAGCTTGCGGGCTTCTTCCTCAGAGCCGGACTCAACGGCCTTTTCCGGCTCAATCCCGCCCCTCGGGCTCATGAATAATCAACGAGATCTTCTTGGGTGGGGCGAAGTGCTTCATGAATAATTCATAACCCCAAAGTTTTCTCAGGTGCTCCTCCTCTTTTCCCTCCTCATGAATATGCAAAAAGGGACGAGCTGCGGCTTATAGGACCCTGGCGCGCCGGGCCCCTACGCATGACCCGGCCCCGGTTCTCGGTCCCCGTCGCCCTCCCGCGTCCCGCGCCGCGTTCGGACTGCCGCGTTTCCCCACCGTCCAAAGGTTCGCCGGGCGCTCCCCGGCCTGAGGGACCCGCGCCAGGCTCGCGCAGCCTCGGGGGAACCGGGGGTGCGGGGCTACAGAAGGACCCACCGTCGCCTTCAACTCGGGCGACGGGTACGTCGAGGACAACCCGCCGCGGGGCCCCTGGAGGAGGCGCCGCCCCGTTGAGGTGAGGCGGCAGCGGGGAGGCGCTCGCGGGCCGGGAGAGGCCGAGGGGCCGTGGGGTTAGTGCGGGCCACGGCGCGGGGGTCGCGGAGAGCCCCGAGACCCGCGCGCGGCGGCGTACACGCGGGGGCGCTAGACCCGGGCGGCCCAGGGTCGACGCGGAAGCGCATTTGGAGGTCCCGACGCACCGGGTTTCGGTCCCGGGGCGCGTCTCCCCTCCTCCACGTGCGCGCCCAGCGTCGCGTGGCTGCTGGCGTTGGCTTGTAACCACGCGAATAAAGCGGGAGTGCCCTTGCCCACCATGGCCCGAAGCGCGGCTCCGCCCGCGGGGCTCCCAGATCCGTCCCCGCGTCAAGTGCCGCCCCTGCGGGGCTTTCCTCAGATCCCTGGAACCTCCGCCTCGAGCTTTCCCGAGGGAGTGGGTGAAGCAGTGGGCCACTTGACACCTGTTTTTAACTTCGTTTCTGCAAGTAAAGGAGCAGAGGATTCAAGGCGGTCAAAACATCAGTTTGTGGCATAATGACTAAAACCAACGTTTGGGCTGTAGTACTTCTTTGGCGCAGGGTCCCTCCGCCTCGAAAGCAGTACACTTCCACCCCACCCGCTTCCCAAGTCGTGACAACTCAAAACGTCTCCAGACATTGTCAGAGGTCCCCACCCCCACGGGGGATGGGGGTGGGGGTGGGGGGAGGGGCGACGAGGAGGCAAAACCGCCCTTAGTTAAGAACTGCTGCTTTCATACTCTACTGTCTAGAACTAACTGTTCTTTAAGCTCCAAACGCACGGATGGTCTCTCTGTATTTATTCACCTGCGTCCCTGCAGGTGAATGGCTAGCCCTCCACGCTGGCTGTCTTCATGCTCCCCTGCCTTCAGCTCTCAGCTCCGTCAACTACCACCGTCTCCAAAGAGCCTTCCCCGTCCGCCCCGTGCTAATGGCACCGCCCCCCCCAACACCCCTCCCCACCAATACAGTTATTCTCGCTCATTGTTACTACTTCCTGCATAGAACTTATCGTAGTCTGGATTTTTATTTATTTATTTATTTATTGGTTGGCCTGTTTTTCCTCTCTCCACCTCCTAGAGTGTAAGGCCTGGTCTATCAGGGTTACCCCAGGATCCCCCGTGCCCAGCACAGTGCCTGGTACACAGTGAACCGCCGATAAATATCGCTGGACTGAAACAATAAATTAGCCTCTCTTCCTCCTAAGAGCTGTGGAGTTTCTCCTGCTCCTTTCTGTCCTCACTCCCTGTTGGTTTCCTTGTATAACCCTGGTTTGGAACTAGAATGGATGAACGAGCATTTGTTTTTAGGAGCTGTGGATAAAGCCATCGTTTTTCCCACTGACTTAACTCCTTGATGGCACTGTCCTTTGTTATGTTCGCTGAAGGTGTTCAAATCGATAGGTAAATGAACCAATCCATAACTCAAGGTATAATATTAGACAATGAAAAGTTGATAATGCTACAGGAGGCTCTAGAAATCATCAAAGTCTAGTCTCTTACTTTACAGTTTTTAGAGTTTAAGTAATTTGCTCAAGGTCCTTAAGCTCAAGAGACCAAGTCACAAGTACAGCCTGTGGTCTCACACCTCTTATTTCAAGGCTCGTGCGTATCTCTAGCCACTCTAATTTCTGATAAGTTCCTGTGAGCCTGGTGTATAACTCAAACACAAAAATCCCCAAACAAAGACTTGCTTCCTGTCACCTAAAAGCTTTTGAGCGTGTATTATTCATCTTTTGATTAAATACAGACCTAGGGTTAATGGCCTAATGAAGTAAAAAGTGCTGGATGATATTCAGACAACTTCCCAGCTTCTTTTGTACCTTTCAGTGGTAAGAGATTGGAAGTTGTCCTTGTTAAAGCAAAGTATCTTGTTTGTTTTGGAAAGAAACAATGTACATTGTGGTAGAAATTGATCATTGCTTAGAAATTTCCAAGTACCCAGTTGTTAAAGTCTTGCCAAATCCTGAAAAATGTGAAACAGATGAAAGAGGAAGAGGAAGATATCTTATTTGACATGACTTTCATTGCCTAAAGTTGACCATTCTCTCCTTAGACACATTTCATTTTACTCTTCGTACCTGAAATAGTTGTCACTTCTCATTAATCAGTCTCTAGTTAGACCTTTGTTTTTTCAGAACTAAAGACCACTTTTCCTTCTCAGTTAAAAGAAATTCAGGTTTCTTCTTTCCTCTTCTTGATCATTTTATATAGGCAATACCTAGTTAGTAGAGTCTTATGGAGCCATGCTGTCAGATTTCAGAATCTTGGAGTTGCTTCTCAGGCATCTGACAGCACACTATGTCACAGGAAGTAGAGATACCATTTGTTTGACTGATTGAAACTCTCTCCATCAGGTTCAGTTTAACCTTGAAAATCGTCTCCAAAAGATGGTTTACTTGAGAGTTATAAAAATATACATATTGAATATAAAATATATTCCCAGGGGGACATCTCTAGATGCATCTGCCTCTTCAGTGTATACAATGATACCAAATAAGAAAAGACATTGGGGTGGAGGGAGCATCTAAGTAAAAAGTGTGGTTTCTGCCTAACTGGTGTGGTTCACTGGATTGAGTGCTGGCCTGCAAACCAAAGGGTTGCTGGTTCAATTCCCAGTCAGGGCACGTACCTGGGTTTTGGACCAAGAGGCAACCCATTGATGTTTCTCTCACACATTGATGTTTCTCTGCCTCTTTCTCTAAAAATAAATTTAAAAAATCTTTTTTAAAAAAGTGTGGTTTCTCTATTCTGTTTGCATCCAAGTTTTTTTATCCTCATCAGAGGATATGCTTATTGATTTTAATATTACTTATTTTTTTTAGAGAGAGGGGAAGGAAGAAAGAGAGAGAGGGAAAGGAACATTGATGTGAGAGAGAAACATTGATCAGTTGTCTTTCATTTGCGCCCCAACCAGGGACTGAATCTGCAACTCAGGCTTGTGCCCTGACTTTGAATCGAACCCATGATCCTTCGGTTTACAGGATGACACTCCAACCAAGTGAGCAACACCAGCCAGGGCTGCATTCATCTTCTATTAGAACTCTTAAAATCATCATAACTTCTAGTCATCATAAAGCTGACACCACCATATATATTCATTCATCAAGCATTTATTTTACACCTACCAATATAAAGCATTCTGCTTGGCATTGTGAGGACCAGAAAGATAATGAGTTGGTCCCCGAGCTGTGGAAGTTTACAGTTTAATAAGAGAGGGAAACATTGTAAATACATTATTCACATAGGAAATAGTTTGCAAATATTAATGGAGGTATAAATTATATAATAGAGTGTAGAGAGGGAAGCTATGCCTTCTGAATAGAGAATCAAGACAGCTTCACAAAGGAGCTGACATTTTAGGAGGACAGCATGTGCATCTAATTTCCTTTGCTCATTCTTTGGCAACGGTTAGACTACTTCAAACCAATAAAAGCAGACATTTACCCACCACTTGAGAACTAAAAAAGAAAAGGAGGTGTAAGATCCTTTCTTTCCACTCCTAGAAGCATCATGCTTCTGAAAGCTAAGTGTTGCCTTTGCAGTCCCAAGTGCCTCGGTCATGGTTAAAAGGAGAGCTGAAAAGAGAGAGTCTTTCATCTTTGTCTTCCTCACTAAGGTTAAGTCAAATGTGGCTCTCGCATGCCAGCTGTATTATTTCAAGCCTTCCCATTTCTGTGTTAGAATGTTATTTTATCCTGGTCTCCACTGGGGCATGAAGTAGTCATGTGATTTTGTGGGGGAGGGCAGTGGGGTTGGTCCATGGTGTTTGTGAATGTGTTTATGAATGTGACTCTGGAGTCCTAAAATTTTAAGTATTACTGAGAAGGAAAGAGAGGCAAAGTGATTTAGATAACTGAAATTTTGAATCAAGCCTCTTTGTACAAAGTGTTATGCTGCCTAACTTATTTAGGATATTTTTTTAAAGAGAAAGGCAAAGATAAAGGATTGCCAACTTGGCTTTAGCTCCTGAACTTGATCCATTCTCTGACAGCCACAGAGAAGCCAATCAATATGATATAAGCCCTGACTGTAAGGTATAAATATGAGATCCTACTGCTTCTGCCTACTCCCTGTCAGCCTACAAAATATAATTCCATGCGTAGGTGGTAATTTATTAAGGCCCTCGTGCCTACTCAAGAGTTGCATATCAATTTCTCTGTCCTTCAAATTGATCTTTTCTGACTGGCTAAAGAATCTCCAAGCAGGTTGTGTGTTTCTAGGGAAAGCCTAGGGTTTAATGAATTGTAACAGGAAATGACAGGGGATGTAAGTGACAGGCTGCTGTCTGCATAAGTGCCTCAACTAAGAAATGATGTCAAGGATGTTACTGAGTTCTCAAACATTATAACAATGTTCTATTTGTCTACTTGGTTCCGTTTTTTGCTGACTATACAGTTTTGGTGACATGTAAAGTGATGCTATTTCTCTTAATGTTTATCATTTAATAGAAAAGATTTGAAATGAAATGGATTTTAAACTGACTTTTCACAATTGCTACTTGGTACATCTGCACAGAAATCTGAGATGAGGTGACACTCAAAATTTACCACACTACTGACAGCCCATAGTTTGAGACCCTTCCCTTTATACACATTTTGATGGTTCAAAAATGACAGTTACCAAAAAACAGTTTAGAATTCCTATGAGACCATAGTTCAACCTCAGCCGCAAGAGGGACTTTTTTCTTCCTTTGTTTATACTAACCTTATGATAAATTACGTGCGTAAATACTAATGACCTCTGATAACAAGGTTTCTAATTTAAGATTCAGAGTACTTGTGATCTTCGCATGATGTGAATACAATAATACAAAACATCTAAGACAGGCTTTTCTAACATTTCTTCTCATTAAACAAACAAACAAACAGACAAAAGTCAAAGTCCTCCTACCCAGGGGAAGGTTAAAAAAACTAGAAAGTGAGTTGGTATCACAGGGAAATTACCTGTATAGCTTTAAGAATGGAAGGCAGAAAGAGCTGCGAGAAGGCATCATTAGAGGGTACTATAACTCACACTTAAGAAAACTATCCCAGAAAGCCAGATTTATGTGAAAGCCATATTCCCAAATGTGCCAGGGGCTATAGTAACCTCAGTCACAGTGCATAGAACAGAAAGATGTAGTATAGCAAGATGCATTGTGAGCATTCAAAGTATGACTTCATCAAGAACCGCTGGGCATTCCCATCCCCTTTATTTGTTGAAAAGTGCCTAGACAGAGGGCATGTTTAATAAACACATGTTGAGTGAATGCACATATGTTGTTGGAAGAACCCAAATATTATCCAAGCAATTAACTGGGATGTATTCACATTATGTATAAGGGTGTTGATCTTTCAAAAGATACATTCCAATTTCCTATTTCTGTTGATTGTATTACTTTTCCATTTATCCTAGTTTGAAACTCTTACTTTTGTGTGTGAATCTTTTTATTCAAGGATAGTGTACACACAGAAAGTCATCCTCTTTTTAAAATGTACTTTTCATTGACACACATAAAAGTCACCACTTTAACGTGTACCAATCAGTGATTTGGTGAGAAATGTTCTCACATTTCCTTTCATTCTTTAGTCCATGGTTTCCTTTACTTATCTGAACACTTTTTTTGAACTTACTTAAAGTTTTTGTTCAGTAAGTTTAATGTCTGGGCTTCTTCAGGGATAATTTCTTGACTGTGTGTGTATGTATGATACTTCCCTGTTTTTTTGGCATGTCTTGTAATTTTTAATGAAAACTGGACATTTACAATAATATAGTGTAACAACTCTGGAAATCAGATCCCCTGCCTTTCCAGAGCATGTTGTTGCTATTTGCTTGTTTAGTGACTTTTCTGAACAAATTCTATAAAATCTGTATTTTTTGTTATGTGTGGCTCTAGAAGTCTCTGCTTGAAAACCATTCTCTCTTATTCTTCCTCTTCCCTCTATCTCACTTGCAATTATTTGCTGAGACTTATTAGTTTTACTTATTTAACTTTTCTTGCATTATTTCCTCTTTTCTTTCTCATGTCACACTCTTTCTCAGGTCCCAGTCACGGCTTACCTTGATTACTGAAGAAACACCCAAACTGAGCAGTCATTCCCAGCTCTCCCCTTTCTGATTGAAACTATACTGGTTTTCTTTCTAAATATGATCTAATCATTGTCTTCTCCCTAACCAGGCGAAACTTTTCCAAAAATAAAAATACAAAATCAAAGGTGATTGATTATATTGGAGGGGAGACACCCATATTGGTGAACTGTGAAGAATCTTGTGGCAAATGAGTGAGTACAGATAATAGTGTAGGAAGTGACTGATGGCATGAAGTTCTAGAGGAAAAAGGAGGGAAATGGAGCAGGAACACCTACCTTGTAAACAAGGGGGGAGGTTTTATCCTCTCAGACAAGACTGAAGGTGCTAAGAATATATCAATATCATCTAGACATTAGAGTTCAGGTGGGAGAGATCATTAGGGTTTTCTCTCCCTTTTTTTGGGTTCATCTGCTCAGAGTAAGATAGTTAAATATGATACAGGAGTCTTAGAAAAAGTAAAGTTTAGAACAGGTTTAGAAAGGTGAGAAATGGGAAAGATTTCTATCTTGGGTAATGTAAAAGGATTGTAGATCCTATTGGGTGAGCCAAAAAAAGTTTTAGTTTTTTCCATACCATGGCTCTAGTAGTGCTTAGTTGTCTTTAACTTCATTTGAAACTTTTGTTAGATGCCGTTGTGACAGCTGTCCTATCAGCGTGCATTTAAAAAACTTATCAAAATTGGTGAATTTTTGTGTAGCTTTTTTTAATATTGAAGATGGAAGAAAATATGCAAACTTTTCAGCATATTATGCTTTATTATTTCAAGAAAGGTAAAAACACAACTGAAATGCAAAAAAAAAGATTTGTGCAGTGTATGGAAAAGGTGTTGTGACTGATCGAATGTGTCAAAAGTGGTTTGTGAAGTTTCTTGGTACTATTGACATTTTGGCTAAATAATTCATTGCTGTGGGGCTGTCTTATGCATTGGAAGATGTTTTAGCAGCACATCTGGCCTCTACCCACTAGAAGCCAATAGCAGGAGATAGCTGATATACTCAAAATATTCAAATCAATAAAGTTACTGGTGAAAATGAAAAATGTGCCTTTTATTTTACAGAAAAAACTAAACAGACTTTTTGACCAACCCAATATTTTTAGCTGACATTCTGGGTAACACTGTCACTGTGTCCTTGGAGTTCTTGGTGACATTGGTCTTTACTAGAGAAACCAACTTGTATCCTATTTGAAGATGTCCATTTAAGGTTAATCCTTGTTGATTAGGATAATAAAGGACAAACCTTTATTTTGTTATCATGTGCCAGACAGATGGGCTAATAATAATATGAGGATGATAATAATAATCATCTTTTAAGCATGCTCTACCATATATGTTCTCAGGTGATCAATACAACCACCCTCAAAGACAGGAAATGCACAAATTGCTTCTGCAATTCTAAAATTACAATTTTGCAAATGAGGAAGGACCTAAAATGTTATGGAACTGTCCAGACTACATACCTAGTGTTTGGCAAAATCAGGAGTTAATTAGGTTTTACAATCTAGGTTTAACACTCTAAGTTCTTTACTTTATAACATGAACATTACCAACTATATTAAGAAAACAGGTTTTGTGGGTCAGAAAACAACACATGACTACAGTGTCATGTAGTTTCAGGCTGTAACACATGACACGTAGCACCTGAGTAGTAGCCACAGCTAGGGTAAGAGTGAGTGCTGTAAAGGCAGCAAAGAGGGCAAAGAATAATGACATTTCTTGCCTTACCATTTATAAGGCCTCATATAATATACTATTTCATTTTCTCCTATAACAGTCTTATGAGGAAGTTATGATTATCCCCATTTTAAATAGTTTACAAAATGGAATTGTTGAAAGCTAAAAATATTTATCTATGGTCACACAGCTGGTAAGTGGTAAAATTGTAGATTCAAAACTAGGTCAACTTATTACAAATTGTATATTCTTTTCACTAAAGGTGATCCTTGGAATCATTTGCCAGATTTTTAGCCTTTCCTGTTTTTATTTGTGTCATGATATTTCCTAATTTCCCTTGGGATTTCTTCTTTGACGCATTGGTTGTTCAAATGTGTTGTTTAATTTCCACATATTTGTGAATGTTCTAGTTTTCCTCTTGCTGTCGATTTCTAGTTTCATCCATGTGGTCAGAAAAGATACTTGGTATGATTTCAACCTCTTAAATTTCTTAAGGCTTTTTTTGTAACCTATCCTGGAGAATGTTCCATATGCTTTTGAGAAGATGTATTTTGCTGTTGTTCAGTGGAATATTCTGTATGTTTGTTAGGTCCAATTGGTTTATAGTGTTGTTCAAGTCCTCTGTTTCCTTCTTCATCTTCTATCTGGTCATTTCATCCATTATTGAAATTTGGGTATTGAAATCTCCTGCTATTATTTTGTTACTATCTATTTCTTCCACAAATTCTATCAGTGTTTGCCTCATATATTTAGGTGCTTTGATGTTATGTGTATGTATATTTATCATTGTTATCTTTCTGGTGATTTGCCCTTTTTTTTTTTTAGCAGATACTGTATGGGCCAGGAGAGAATGGGATGGTATATTCAAAGTGCTGAAAGAAAAAAACCACCAACCAAGAATACTTTACCCAGAAAAGTTATCCTCCAAGAATGAAGGAGAGTTAGAGACTTTACCAAATAAACAAAAGCTGAGGGAATTTATCACCGCAACATCTACCTTACAGGAAATGCAGGAGGGAGTTCTTCAAGCTTAAATGAAAAGATGCTCATTGTTAATGTGAAAACATATCCAAATATACAATACACTGGTAAAGGTAAGTATGTAGTCAAATTCAGAATACTCTAATTCTGTAATATGGTGATGTGTTTAACCATTTAACTCTAATGTAGAAGTTAAAGATAAAAAATATTAGCTATAATAATTTGTTAATGAATATACAATATAAAAAGAAATAAGTTGTTACATCAAAAACAAAAGGGAAGGGCAAGTAAAAGGATAGAGTTTTGTCTGAGATTGAAGTTAAGTTGTTAATGTAAAATAGGCTGTTATATCTATAAGGTGTTTTATGTGAGCCTCATGATAACCACAAAGCAAAAACCTACAGTAGATTCACAAAAGATAAAGAGAAGGGAATCAAGGCACACCACTATGGAAAATCAGTTCACAAAGGCAGCAAGAGAGGAACAAGAGAACCACAAAACAGGCACAAAACAATAATAAGGTATCAAGAAGTCTTTACCTATCAATAATTACTCTAAATGGATTAAATTCTCCAATCAAAAGCATAAAGTAGATGGATGAATTTTTTTAAAAGATCCAACTATATGCTTCCTATAAGAGACTCATGTCTGTCTGCTTTAAGGATGCACATAGGCTCAGGATGAAGGGATGGGAAAAAACATTCCATGAAAGTGGAAATTAAAAGAGAGCAGGGCTATTACACAAAATAGATTTAAAACAAAACAGTAACAAGAAACAATGAAGATTATTATCTAATGATAAAGGGGTCAGTTGATCAAGAAGATATAATAATAAATATATATGCATCCAACTTTGGAACACCTAAATATATTAAGCAAATACTAACAGATCTGAAGGGAGAAATAGTCAACAACATAATAGTAGGAGACTTCAATACCCCACTTTCAACCATGAATCCAGACAGAAAAACAACATGGCAACATTGGACTTGAACTTTAAATCAAGTGGACCTAACAGACATACAGAACATTTCATCCAGCCACAGCAGAATACACATGAAACACTCCCCAGGACAGATCATATGATAAGTAACAAAACAAGTCTTAGCAAATTTAAGAAGATTGAAATCACACCAACTACTGTTTGGAATCCACAGTGGTATGAAATTAGAAATTAGTAACAGAAGGATAGCTGGAAAATTCACAAATACGTAGAAATTAAACAACATACCACTGAGCAACCAATAAGTCAAAGAAAAAATCAAAGGAGAAATTGAAAATCTCTTTAAACAAATGAAAATGGAAACACAACATACCAAATCTACGGGATACAGCAAAAGCAGTGTAGGAGGGGCATTTATAGTAATAAATACCTACATTAAGGAAAAAGAAAGAATTCAAATAAATAATCTAACTCTACCTCAAGAAATTAGGAAAAGAACCATCTAAGTCCAAAGTTAGCAGAAGGAAGAAAGTAAGGATCAGAGC